>APFE030361208.1:0-35739 GCA_000404065.3 Pinus taeda
CTGGCCACCAAACCAGGGCAATGGCTTTTTATCCTGTCAATGACAGAAAAAAGAAAGATGAACAAAATATGAAAACATGTTTTGAATTCATTCTGATAATCACACTCTTATTTGGATGGGACAATGGACATTTACATGGTTAAAAGGTATCCCTGTCAAGACTATAAACGTTTGCTGGCAGCAGAGGCTCTACCTATGACAGACGAGTTTACTATAAAGGCTGATTTGGAGAGATCTTTCTATTTTTATCATTATAAACCAATAAAGGCCTATTTGAGACTTAAAATGTGCTTATTTCAAGTTAGAAAAGGGAGGAAGTTAGCAAAATTACTTTCATGATATTCAGAATGCATAAATATCTAGTTATATCAGAATTTTCCCTTGTAGTTGAAACTCTATTTCAAAAAGTTTAAGTATTTTTTATTTTTTCAGAGATAACTAGTTCTTCCAGTGAATCGCCAATTGTTGTGCTCTGCAAACAACCCCCCATTTCATATTATTTTTATTCATAAAACATTAAAATGTGAAATGGGTCCCTTCAAAATAAAGATGATATCACTACTTTTGTTTAAAAGTCTGATAATCAAATGAGCGCTTTACAAAACCCTTTAAAACAATATCCATTTAAAACAAATAAAGCAAATCTTCGTCATTGTGATAAAGCGATCGCAAGATCGCATATCGCAATGACATAAGGGACATATATAAATGGCACAAGGTTTTCCGCCGATGCGATATCGCATTCGGCGATCGGCGATATCCAATGCACAACCAAAAATGCCCGATACCATTACCCCGATGTGATGAGCTATCAGCGTTCGACCGATCGGCGGGTCCCCTTTGTTTGAGTCTAAATGCACATAAGCCTTTTGCCGATGCGATATCGAATTCGGCGATCGGCGATACTCGATGAACATTGTTAAGGCAGACTTGTTATAGCCCCCGATGCGATGCGATAAGGCACAGTTTTCAATAGAAAGCCGTTAAAGTGATTGGAAAGCTCAATTTACTCATATTTAAGGCATAATCACTTCCGCTTGGCCGCCAATACGTCCATTGCATGCTTAAGGAGATTTCTCGACCGAATAATGATATAATGGGCATTTATAAGGTGGCAGGTTTTATACGGCCAATTAATGGATTCATGACTTAAAATCTTCCCATGGATTATCTCCGCGCCTGTTTTAAAAGCTGAATATATTGTTGCGCATCTATTCATTTGTTATCAATTGCAAGTTTTTATCGCTATCTCTCTGTGTTACGCACAATTGCCTCTCTGTGCAGAGTTCATTCATAGACAGGAGTTCGAGCATGATGGGTAAGAACTCTAAGAAGACTGCGGGTGCTTCCAATCCACCAGTCGCAGGACAAGCCGCTGCAAATAGCAAGAAAGGCCTAATATCTGATACAACATGCACAGGCCTCACCAGAGTGACTTGGCAAGGCACTTATGACTTAATTGAGGCCGAGAAACCAAAGCAGACGGTAGCAGAGGTTACCGCGGATTCATTACGGAAGTCGGACTGCACTCTCAAAGATTTGGCTGATTCTTTCCTTCACAGGATAGCAGCCAGGGAGCAAATTCTCCCATACATAGACGTTGTACGATGGGCGATTGAAGAAATCCCCATCATGGACAAAACCTTTAGCACAAGAGATGGGAGGATTTTTGGATCGTTCAAGGCAGAAGACTTGAGGAAAATGTATCATTTGCCCGAGCCAGAGAAGATATACAACAACGCCTTCCTGGAGAAGTTTGCGAGCGAAAATGAGATTGAGTCCGAACCTATCAAGGATTGGAGGCAAAATCCGAACAAACACAAGCGTGAATCTTCCGGTAAGTACTCGGTCGATTCTTTGGCTTCTCCTTATTGCTATGCGGGTATAATGATGTGTAGATTATGGGGTTTACACGACTCTGCTAGTTTTACCATTGAAATGGTTCCTCTTATGGAGGCAGCAGTGAACAACATAATTATGGATTGGGCCACTATCCTTTCGGATAAACTAGCAGTAGTTGTTCGTGACTTTAGGAATAAGACTGTAGTCACTGAAAGGAAAATCCCCCATTCTACTTTAGTGCATATATCCTAGATACATTATGTTTCAATTCTGAATTCCATGTTCTTGGTTGGAGATGGACTGCACAGGACCCCTCTCCCATTCATATATATCACCGAAAATTGTGGAAGTCATCCTATAAAAACCACTTGTATCATATCTGTAATGGCTTCATGGTTCCCATTTATTATTCAATTTTTGATAAACCCATTTCAAATATTTCCTACCTAGCCTCCTTTGATTTGCCAGCAGTGGCTAGTTGGTTTGGAGAAGAGAATTTTACCTATATCAGAGTCTTCGACAGCCAAGCCAATCCTCATTTCCTCCTTTTATATGTTCCTGATAAATTGCTAGCAAGGGAAATTGCATATCAGATTACAGCTGAGAGTACTACACAGACTCTCAAAAAGGAAAAGAAAAAAGGTTGGCCCACTTTTCTCTTAAGGTGTGGTGTCTTTACCCTGCATGATCTCAAACATGAGGAGAAGGAGGCCACAAAGATTCAATCTTTAGCTCTGGCTACAATCTCGAAAAGGGAATTTGATCCAAATCTAGTTGCCCATGCCGCATTAGAACATGCCAAATTAACAACGTTTAAACATCAAGGAGATATGTTCGATGACCTGTTCGCTTCAAGTGAAACAATAGGTCAAGCCAAAGAACTCGCCAAGATGAAATACAATGATGAAGGGTTAATTGAGTTTAATAAACTTAGAGAGCAGAGGTTGCAAACTCTGCCTCTAGATTTATTAGCAACAACCCCAGTGGCATCATCAAGCGAACCTGGTCGGCAACAGACAAAGGAACCTCCTGCTACAACAAAAGATCATGATAAGGAGCGGGAGGAACAACAGAGGAAAGAACAAGAGGAAAAGCAGAAGAAGGAGCAGGAAGAACGACTAAAGAAAGAGCGTGAGGATAAACAGCGAAGGGAACAGGAGGAGCAACAAAAGAAAAAGCAGGAACAATTGCAGAAGGAGTCTCAAACTAAACAGACCACCACCGATACCAACGTGGATACTATCACAGACCCTGAATTGCTACAGGAATGGCAGCAGTTCGATTCCATCATCAGTGGAGGAAAAGGCTCGAAAGATACAGACACTCCTAAGACCAGCAATATGCGAGATGATACTTCATCTCAGGTTCTGAGTGGAACCAGCGGCCCACCTAAATCTAAAGACATTGAGATAATTCCGAAAGATCCCAGCGATCAAATCATTCTATAGGTAGAAGATATTCCTCCATTGGATGTTTTCTACAGCCCGAGGCATAGAGCAGTGGTAAAGCAGTCAAGGAAAAGACGAAGGATTGATCAACCTTCTATCTTTCCAGAACAAACGGTCACGGGTAATGTAGTATGGAAGGAGAAACTAGACCCCTACGATGATCTACCTAAATTGTCACAGTACGCTGGAGCCTATTCAGCTGCAACAATCGACAAAGCATCAGAGGTAAGTCTTTTATTAAAGACTAAAGACCAAGAAATCTCCACATTACAGACAGAATTGGCCGAGGCAAAGCAGAGAGCAGCGCAAGCAGAGGAGCAGTTGGTGGCACAACAGCAGAGGACAGCGCAGGCAGACGAGCAGTTATTGGCACAACAACAAATAAATAATCAATTGGCTCAGCAATTGGAAGCAGAGAAGCAAAGGATTGACCAGGCTGCGATCCAGAAACAGAATGAATTAACGGAGGCATTGGAAAAGTTGAAAACAGTGAACGAGCAAATGGTGAAGACCAAGGATGAACAAATCGCTCAAATGACATCACAACTAGAAAAGATAAAAGGAGCTTCGCAGGTGACAGAGTTCAGAAAAGAAGCATCATTGATAAACAATGCGCTAATATCTCAATTAAACTCTTATGTCAATAGATCACTCAAGCGGAGCCACTGTGCGAATTAACTACATCCATAAATGAGCAGGTAGAGAAAGCTAGGGATGATTTAAACCAAGCCGATGAGGCTATTACTGCACATCTTGAATGGAAAGATTCGAATTCAGGAAAAACAACTAATTTGCCCAGGATACGTGAAGTTCATAAAGATATACTTTTCACAGAACGGCACACTCAGGTGTTGAAGGCAGAGAGAGCAGCTTCAAGATGTAGATTAACTTCTAGCAATTTAGTTGATTTAGTTAACAACACTCTCTACTTAGCAAATATGATTTCCCAGTGTACACCAGGAAAGATTACAACAACAAATGCATTGGAGCAATCATGTTATCCTGAGCTAGAAGAAAGAGGAAGATTAATCGCCGAGATTAATAGTTTAAACATGGAAGCATATTGGCACTTCCTAGTTAAGCCTCATACACAAAGAGCCGCCCTGAAATGTTTAACAGATGCCATCAAGTGTATGATTCCCAACATCCAAGATGCCACCTATGCTGCCCAGCTCAGTTCGCGCCTCAACAAACCTCCGGAAATTGAGCCAATGCTTGCCATCAATCAGCTCAGATTCAAAGGAAAGCAGCCGACTCAATGAATCATCCTCCAACTCCCCCAGATCGCCAGCCAAGATAGCAACAAAAGTTATTGATATCAGCTTAAGTAGCATTTCTGTTTTATAGATATTTAGATTAGTATTGTATTTATAGACCCTTTCATGTTTTTAGAAAGGGTCGTAAAATTTTGTAATAGACTTAACAGACTAAAGTTTGCACTACTGTGCTTCATCCTTTATTCTTTTATGAAACTTGACCAGTCGTTCTTACTTTAATGAAGAAATTTCTTTATACAATTGTGCACTATTGTCGTTGATTGAAGAATGTTTATGTGTTAAGGGAAGAACTATACATAGCGATTGATATCTGGGAGTGGAAAGCAGCTCATATGGTATTTCTATCTGTGTCTGAAGTCATTCTGTGTATGTGAATTGTTATGTAATTATTCTTGCTATCGTTGATTATATGCATGCGCTATAACAACAAATCTTATTCATTCCACTATTGGGTGTTTATATGATGTGCCTTTACTTTTAAATCATGTATATGACAATGATATGAATGTATAAAGTGTGGTAATTTCGCTTCAATCGCTCTGCTTAACTATTTAAGCACAGCAATCTTAAATGATTCAATATCTATGTCTTAAAGATACAGTCATCTATATGTTTGTCTTTTAGACATAGAGCATCAAAAGCTACGCTTGAGAGCTCAATAGATTCCCGGGATAGTTTCGTTTACTTATATTTATGTCAATAGTTTTAGCCTTCCGCCTACCACTAGTGTTATCTACAAAGCATTCACTCATCCCATTTATCTATTTCTGGGAAACTAGTCCCATTACCCCCAGTCGGAGCCACTATCCCAAACGGAAAAGGAGCTGCACTAAGGTCCGGACCGGGTGGTTTCCCCAGTGTTGTTGCAGCGATTTTCGAGGCATCAACAGGTTATTGCATGAACTAAGAGATGAAATGGACCTACTTGCATCTAGAAAATTCATTCTTCCATATTTCCTCCTCCAATCCTTGATAGAGTGTGGCACCAAATTGAATACATGGGTTCCAGACCCACTGGCTCACCATGTGCTCATTAAGTTGTTGGTAGAGGATGCCCTCCACACATACACCATCCCTATAGCCTGGGAAATTTTCAGGAACATGACTAGAGAAGATGACATAAAAACTCTCACTGATGACCCCATCACATCTGGAAGTGAAGAGGAGGAGCATAAAGAGGAACTTGAAAAGGAAATCCATGAGGAAGCACAAAATATTCAATTAGAAGAAGAAAAAGAGGGAAAATGGAGAGAAGAGGAGAAACATGACACAACCACAGTTGAACCTAAAGCAGAAAAAAATAGCATCAAAATTAGAGAAGAGGAAGAGGACAAAAGTTGAGAAGAAGAAGCCCAGGACAACTCAGAAAAAGACTGCCACAGGAAGGGAAAAAACGTAGCAAGAAAAGGAGAAAACACCAGCAGAGATAGTAGAAACAAAATCTGAAACAGCAGATATAGGCAAAGCTGCAGAGGATGAAGAAGAAAAATACGAAGAAGAAGTGTCTCCCGAGACACTAGCAAGGGAAGTAGTAGTTGTTCTTGCTACACTTAGCACTTTAGCTAAGAAAAAAGGGAAAGGAAAAAGACAGACATCTATGTATTTCAAAGCTCAAAGGAGCACCAAAATCAAGGTGGGCAAGCCCCAGCCACCTTTGAAAGAACCTATTATCATTGAGGATGCACCTACTGTGACAAAGGAGGAACCTCCCTCCAAAATCTCCATCACTTATGAGAGAGGGAGTCCTAATACCTCCAACTAGAAGGAAAGGATCAAATTAATGGACTCTAAAGTAGTCCTACAAGAGGCATAAGCCTCTCTATAGGAGACATTGGCTAAGCTCAAAGAAACTAAGAAACTAGAAAGGATGGTAGAAGAATAGTCCCAAGAGGAAGGTAAGGCAAAAGAAATACCATAGCCTAGACCTTAGCCTAACTTAAGCTCCTATTACAAACTTCTAGAGGGTGGGAAGATCATCCCACAAAAATTTGCAGTACCTCTTTTCTCGAACTAGAAAAGGAATGAGTCAGGATCTGCACTTGGATGGAGATTGAAAAATCCAAAGGGGTCGAAGACATAGGAAACATGGAAAACAAGTTGAGAGAGATGAGTAGAGAATTGATCATGGTAAGGCATACTGAGAGCATTAGAAGAGCTCAACTACAGAAGAAAATGAATTGTTGAAAAAGCAGCAGCTACAAGAAAGGGAACCTCAAGGAGGAAATGAGTTGTCAACTCTGAAAGGAAAACAATAGAAAGAGGGACCCTAGGTAGATAGTGAAGCAACAGAGATCCAACAACCAAAAGAAGAACCACAAACAGATAGTGAGACACTAATCAAACAGTAGCAAGAAAAAGAATCCCAGGTAGAAATTGAAGTGCAGATTTTGAAAAGGAAGCTACAGGAAAAGGAAGCCCCGTTAGCCTGCATGGCCAGCTGAGTAATGGAGGCATTGCAGTGCAGGCAGCCAGCCAAATCATATGCACTGTACCTCAAAGACCAGTGGCTCCAATTTCAGATTAAAACACTGGCCTAGAGGGGCACAATACCATTTCAAGATTATGGCCAATTTATGCACTTATGTGATCACAACTTAGCTAAGGATAAAGCAAAGTTAGCAGAATTTTACCTACACAACATGGCACTCACTGACATGAATTTATGGAATCCAAATGCTACATTGGGAGATTTGCAATTAATGGCTATGGCTTCTTGGATAAGCCATGAAGAGAAGAGAGCAGCAGAAATTCAGAAAATGATGAGAAAAGAGCTAAGTGAGCCCCTAATGATTAGAGCAGAACCAGCAGAACAATTGGCTCTCATATATGCCCACCAACACCTTGCATCTAATCCTCAAGTTCTCCCTGACTATGTTGACAAGCAAGCATAGGCTATTGCTCATTTCAAGGACATGGAGAGATTGTTTGGCGATGACTTCCTTCATGCCTGCATGAGAAGGTGGAATACATTGCCACATAGCTTAAGGATCAGGGAGTATCACTCCCCAAAAAGGATGAGGGAAGTCATGAGGAGAGCGCCTTTGTATCAACACTCTCTGCAAAATTTGAAAGCCAACTGGATTGGGCTTAAACTTAGTCCTCCACTGCTGCTAGGACTGTTGGAAGGAGTTAAGGAGGAGGAAGAACAGAAACAATGGGAAGAAGTGGACAGGAAAGTAGGTTTCCATGATAGAGAGAAAGACATCACATCAGAGGCTTGGGATGTCAGGGAATCTATCAGGGCTATTAAAGATGAAGAGCTAGATTAGTTGCTCATAGGATGAGCAACCCATTCAATAGGTGGGTGACGATAAGCCCCAGAAATGGGTAACTATATGGGCTCATTCTGCCTCTTATTTTGAATTAATCCACCATTCTCATTAGTTTGTTGCATGTTTTTGAATATATTTATGCTAATAGAGTGAATTGGGTTAGTCATTTTACCATGTAGTCTAATGTGTGTTTTATGCAGATGTTTTGGACAATTTTGGACAAAGACTAGGAATTAATAAGCAAATGGTAGCCAAACACGAGGAAAACATGGAAGAGGACTTGTAGGGGGGGCGTCTCCTTCATTAGTGACCCCTTTTCTCAAATCCTCCATCAGCAACTCGTAGCACAAAGGCCCACATTGATGATTCCAAGGGGCAGCCGAGCAAGTCAAGTAGGACTGTTGTTTATCTTTAGTTCTAGGAAGCTGAGTTCCTTGATTTTAGGAATACTGTTGGAAGTCCCCATTTGTATAAATAAGAAGGCTTAGAGCCTCAGTAGGTTAGCTAGTCCTTAGTATATTTTCGCACTTTTGTGGAGCACATTGGTCAGCTTATTTTCAAGTTCTTTTTGGGAACAGTTTATGTGATGTAACTGCTACTTTTTGATAAATAAAGATGAAACAGTTTTTGGGCTAGCACTGATCTCTTTTACAGGGCTAAAGCTCTTGTATTAGGGCCAAACCCAAGCTTCCCAACACCTCCTACTGTGTACTTATATGCTTTTGTTTCAATTCATGAGTTAATTTCTGTTGCATAGATTCATTTTACTTTGTTAGATTAGGTTTCTTTTGATGGTTAGTATAGTTAATTTTGTTTCAAGTTGCTTAAGTAAGTTTCTACAGTGACACAAAAAGATCCAAAAAGGCCAAAAACAAGTCTTGATCTCCTTTCTCCCTTGATGGAACTATGATTTGAGGTCAACGCACTACTACTGCTACCAAAAACAGAGTTTTTGCTCTCCCGTGCAACTACTAGTGTGATAACTTGAGTTGGAAAAGTTGATATTGGTTCATATTCACTTTCTTAGATCATTTCCTATTCTTTTTCCATAGTTCTCCCACATGATTTTCTGTTGATGAGGTACTGTTCAACATTTTTCTGTTTGTAGGTCAGAAATTAGGTCAAACTAGACAAAACTTTGTTTTTAGTTCTTTCTTTGGTCAAGTTTTGATAAGTAAATGTATAGATCTTTTGTAGAACATCTCAGCTCACCAGCTCTCCATAAAACAGAGAGTTGAGCTCAATTCTCCTATATTTCCCAACTCATTCACAGAATTTTGCTTATATCTTCCCTAATTTCTGTGTTTTTTCCATAAAGCTACTTTCTTGCCATTTGAACAAATCCAACCATCACGTTCATCCATGATCTTATTTGACAAGTTCTAGGCACCTAAAAACCATCATCTAGCCTTCATTTCCCCTTTATCATCATTTTTTCCACCTTCAAAACTCCAAAAACAACTTTTGGCCTCCTCTTGTAGATCGTCTTGTAGATCCCCTGTAGCCTCCTGTAGAATTTCCTGTGAGTGATTTTTCAAAGTCCGATCACTATGGAAGTCTTCAAAAGGTTACTAGGGGCTTCCTAGGACCTCTCCACACCTTCCTCCACCTCTGCAATAACCAAATCCATCTTCCTTTACCACCAAACCTCTACACAGTCACAACCAGATAAATCACAAGCATAATAATTCCACATAAAAACACTCGAAAGTACAAAAAGATGATTTCTTCTCATTTCTTTTTAGAAGTAGCTTGAATAAATGCAATTTATCTTTTTAGTATTCAATGACACTCATTTCATTAGTTCCCATCTCTTTTCTTTCAAAAGTAGGGTTAGTGGGTAAACTAGGGTTTGCTAGGGTTTGCGTTTTATTTCGAGTTTTCATTCTCTTTCTGCAAGTAGAATAGCCCCTGTAGAGTTAGTTTCCTTCCATAACAATTATATCTTTTTCTATGAAATCATAGAAGTTGGCTTAAGCTCCCAGCGAACTTGTGCCAATTGATCAAGTGACAACTTGCAGTAAGAGCTAGTACTTGTGCATACAACACTGTCACTTCCAAGTTTGTTACGAACTACCGGGTTGATAAAAGTAAAAAAGGAAGCCCTAGGAGTTGCAGCATATTGCTGCAATACTAGAGCCCACCATCCTGATAGTAAGAGTGAAGGAGGGCTAGGGATTCTTCTTCCCTTTGCTTGGCTTCTTGGAAAATCCTTGGGTCATCTAATAATATTTTGCATGAGAACTTTATCCATGGAAAGTTGAGGAAGTGCATGAGGGGTCATATAAGAACCAAAAACCCTAATGAATGTGCCCTTCTAAATTGGGAACCAATGTGCCACCTTCGTGAGAGTGTTTATGGCTCTTTTCAACATGCAAGGGGGCTCTTCCCCAAAAATAACATGATATAATGGGGCAACAAATGATTTATAGATGGATTCAAGTGTACCCTTATAGCCAGGGTTGTAGTGTTGATGTATAGGTTCTATTGGAGTTGCAGTCCATTTGTAGCTCCAATGATCAAAATGGCACCTTGCACAAACTTCATCCAGTAGGTATGAGGCCATATAAAACTCTAATGTCTCTTCTGCCTCAGGCTTCTTAGTCGCACATATATTTTTCCTTAATGCAAAAGATGGGATACTGGCCCAGTTGAAAATTGTACCCCTAGTGGAAACGACATACATGATAGGGACCCATGTCCCATGGAAAACATCAATTTCTGCCTTGCCATACAACCAATTAATCATAGCGAAAATAAGATGATAAACCTTTTTCACATTGTATGTCTTGTATATTTGGTTTCTTCTTGCTCAGAAATTAGATGAGTCTTGCCACCAATTCCTCAGAATGTCCTTGGTTATAATTACAAAACCTGAGAGCCATGGGGTATTAAATGCCTCCTCTTTCTTGGGCAATTTAAAATAAGCAACGATGTCTATTGAGGATATAGTTGTGAAGGCTGCACCTGCATGATCCCTTACCACCCACTGATCTGTATCTATATTTTGTATGATCCATTCAATGGTTTTAGCACATAGAAATACTAGAGGATTCTAGGGAAGCTTGTGGATATTTGACCTCTTGACACTGATATATAGTTGGAAATCCTCCTAGTCTTTTGGGATGTCTTGTTTAGATAATTCTGCATAGATATTGAACCAGGAGATATTTTGCTTTTATTGATCTTGCACATGGTGTCCCCATAGATGGGGGTGGAGGGGCCTGGTGAACCTCCTATATAGATATTTCTGAGCTTTTACAAGAATACTTCACTACTATAGGTGCCATCTCCTTAGTGAAGGAATAAATCTAGATGAACTCAAGATCAATGTCACCTAGCATGTTAAACAAATAGTCCCACGATGAGAGATATGACACGAGTAGTAACTACTAGGAGCAAACCCAAGTTACAATTTCCATATTTCTTTGAAAATCCCCAGGAGAATATTTCCTTAACAAGTCACAAAGTTGCAAGGATCAGGGGGGTTGCAGAGGTCGCAAAGATGATTGTGTGACTTGGCGACTGTCAGGCTAGGTCACAGAGGTTGTGAGTTGCATGGGTGGCATAGTCGCAAGGGTCTTAACTAATGATAGGTCGTAGGGGTCGCATAGTCTCAAGGGTCACAAGATCTCTTCCTTCTGCCTATCATGGCTTTTAGCTGTGCGACCTATTCCTCAGGGCAGATCAACATGGGGAATGAGGCTCAAAATGGTTTGTTGGGGACTCCCCAGACTAGATGGCCTAGTCCCTAAGGGGTGCAAGCTAGATTGGGAAGAATATGCGACATAGTGACTGGGAAAAGGTGTCCTTGAGAGCAAGATAAAGTGGCCAAGGGTTTCTGGGGAAAAATGAACCATTACTTGGATAAAACCCCACAGATTTGGAATATGTAGGGTCAAGGTGGAAGAATAGGCTAAAAGGCAAGAGCTAATGATTATGAAGGAATTGGAAGAGTCACCTACCTGGTAGGATCATGCGCCTCCTTCAATTCGCTAATCTTCTTTATCCATCATGCGACCAAAATGACTTGTCCAAATGATTGACAAGTTCGACTATTTATGAAATTTGGTCGCACATGCGGGGGTCGCAAGGTCGTTCTAGGAGGTAATCTTTCTTTCCTTGCGACCTTGCGACCTTGCGACCTATGCAATCTATGTGACCCTAGGAGGTCATAGAGTCGCAAGGTCACATGGGTCACAAGGGCTTGTACCAGTAGGGTTGTAACCTTGCAGCCTAGAGAGGTCTCAAAGTCACAAATTCGCATGGGGTGATAGGTTGAAAAATCTTCCATGTGACCTAGCAACTTGACTTAGTCACAAATTGAAGTAGGTCGCACGGTTGTGACTTTTAGGCTCATGGGAGTCGATTCGATGTGACCTACAACTTAGGTAGGACAATAAGCGCTTTGAGTCTTCAAGAGTTAGTCTTATGATGGGATTAGAAGGGCTTTGGTTGGTCGAAGAGGTCTCAAGAATAGGAAATAGTCATGGACATACTACAGGGGCTCTAAAATTTTGAAGAGTCAAAAAATTTGGAGGGTTGTTGCTACAACTACAACAAGGTCATAAAAAGACATCTGAACATAGGGACCTCATATGTATTTGAGATTCTTCAAGAAGGTTTGATTCCCCCTCACAATAGTTGCATTATCATCTATTAGGTCATTCATTCATTAAAATTTCATCTACTAACCAAAACATGATGAGAGCCATAAATCAATATTGTCATAAAACCATACTTATAACCATCATATAAATAGATAAATAACAACAATAGAACAACCATCAAAGCCACATAATAACAAGTATATTTACACACAAAAAATAAGAGTAAAATAACTCTTAAAACATATGTAAATCCAACCAATTTGGGGACTTCCACATACCACTCGATCATAAATTGTGCTGAACTAAATCTCTCTTTCAGCCAATCACCCTTGTACCATATTCTAGGCATGAATGTGGGATCTCATGGAATAACCAATAAAAACCAAACCAGGGCTTCTAGAGGCCAAGCCACTCAATCCTCAACTAGTGATTCCACCTCATGGTCCGGAATCACTAACCATCAACGGATCAATCTCTATCCAAGTTATCTAGGGCTCCAAAGTGTTTGTTCCAATCCAACTTCTAGGACTAGTAACTCAACCCACAACTATCATCAGAATCTAGAGCATTTTTCCAACCAAGGCTTCCAGGACTAGTAACTCAACCCACCAAGGGCTCCAAAGTTTTTTTCCAACCAAGGCTTCCAAGAATAGTAACTCAACCGAAGTTGTTACAGGGCTTCTAGAGTGTTTTTCCAACCAAGGCTCCAACAACTAATAACTCAACCCACATCCATAAGGAACATGAGAAGCAAATACAAAAAAAAGATAAAACCCACAAGACCATGGCTATCTAGGAAATGGCAAGCCTAGATAAAACCACTATCAATCTATGAAATCCTCCATGGAAATGAAAGATCATAACCAAGAAACCACATGCATGTGCCATGCATGCAAAAACTGGCAAGGAAATCATACATGCAACTCAGTACCTGCAAGAAAAACCTATTGTAACCGTTGATCCCACCATTCTCTTGTGCTTTCTTGCTCTTCCCTTTCCTTCTTGCTCCAAATCCCAAGGAAGCCACACTCCTCCAAGAGAACTCTAAGTGTTGAAGAGTATGAGAGAGAGAGAGAGAGAAAATAGAATGAGAGTGACAAAGACTAAACTAACAAAAGATAATACTAAAAAAAATCTATGAACTGATCCTTAGAAGCCTTTTTATAATTGAGGCCTCTATTTTCTTCATTTTCCATTATTTTTCCTCCGTTTCCTCCTCACATGCAACTTATGACCTTTCACCATCCTTTTCTCCTATTTTCCGTTATTTTCATAAATAGAATGCTAATAAATTCCTCATGCCTTTCCAGAGCCTTTTCCATTGCCTTTTCCAATTTCCATACCCATTAATTAATGACAAGTGATCTCGATCACTATGTTTTTACCAAATATTCAACTGGGAATAGATGTCCCATGACCTTGGTTATTATTTTATAACATGGATTTTTAACCTAGTTTGTTATAGATCCCTCCCCATTTTGGGAACACCATCCTAGATGTTCATTGACACCTACAACCAGCAAGAGCATTGAAAAGAGAAACATAATGCCCATGGATATTTATAACCTAGCTCCTTGTAGTATTTATAATGAACAACTTGCTGAAAATCAAACCAACATGGCAAACATAGCAACATGAAAACAATACCGCTTATTTGAGCTTTATAACACAAATCGTTGTGGTATTTACATCCATATACATATATACATATACCAAAACTACTTTGCCTCAACCAACAAACAGTGAACGATACATAGCCCACATATGATAAACCATCTCACATGTAGATTTATTAAGCCCAAATTGCTTCCAATGCACTTTAACCTACTTGATCACTTAGTTCCAAAGCATGATCATCTTTCTCTACAAAATTCACTAAGGTTCCCACTACACTTCTCCTTCTAGTTCCACCTGCAATACATACCATTCAATAACATGATCAACATATTTCATGTGTCGTTTAAGCAATGAAACATGGAAAACATCATGGACTTTCAGTTAGGCAGTGCAAGTTGATAGGCCACTAGTCCAATCCTTTCAAGGATCTTGAAAGGCTCATAATACCAAGGGGCCAACTTCACACATGACCCAATCCTCAAGAAGCTCTTCTTCGGCTTGATGCGCCAGTACAAATATTCCCCAACATGAAACTCCTTTAGCAACTTGTGATGATCTGTATAAAATTTCTACATGTCATGTGTTACCTTTAGATTCTTCTTGATTACCTACATTTCCTATTCCATCTCTGCCAACATGTCTACTCCTATCAATAACATGTTCAATAGATCATGATAGCTAATGTGAGTATTACAACTCCACCCATAGAGTGCCTCAAACAGACTCATCCTCAGTGACTCTTGATACATGTTGTAATAAGAAAACTCAACCAATGGAAGATACTCTTCCCACTTTCGTTGTTGATGCATCACATATATCCTCAATGTGTCCTCTAGAATTATATTTACCCTCTCTTTCTGTGCATATGTTTGTGGATGATAAGTTGTGCTGAAGGCCAACTCTGTACGCAAACCTGCAAATAACTCCTCCAAAAATTTTGTAAGTGAACTTAGCATCTCTATCTAACACAATATTCTTCGGTACTCCGTGCAATAATACTACATCTATGATGAAGAATTGTACTACATAATTATCTCAATATGAAGTGTGCTACCTTTGAAAACTTATCCACCACAACC
The DNA here is from genome assembly GCA_000404065.3 of Pinus taeda. Lineage (NCBI taxonomy): Eukaryota > Viridiplantae > Streptophyta > Pinopsida > Pinales > Pinaceae > Pinus > Pinus taeda. Next base: position 15,146 of record APFE030361208.1, read on the forward strand.
ATGATAGAATCGCATTGTCTAAATGTCCTCAGAAAAGTTGTAATGAAATCCATGGAAATGAACTCCCATTTCCACCCTAGGATCATAATTTTCTATAGTAAACCACCTATATGCTTACACTTTTCTTTACCTATTGACAATCTAAGCATATAGCCACAAACTGTACCACTTCCTTCTTCAAATTCAGCCAATAAAAGAACTTCTTCACCACTTTCAATGTCTTCTAATATCCTAGGTGACCTAAATACAACTTAGCATGACATTCCCTCAAGATAAGCTTCTTGAGCTCACTATTGTCTGGCACATAGATCTTGTACCTAAACCTGACCAAACCATCCATTATGAGATGATAGTCCACATCTTGATCACATGTATGCTGCTATAACCTATGCCTAATCTCCTTATACTTGTCATCTTGTTGTCCTTCCTACAAGATCCAATCATGTAGGTTTGTCTCGTATGAACTCATAGATGTTATATGAATAACATGTACCCTTATGCTAAGAGAATCTATGAACCTATTTTATTTTCCCTTAATGTACTTGATCTCAAATTCAAATTCATTGATCATGGCCAACCATCTATCTTGCTTGGAATTCAGATTTTGTTGGTCAAATAAGTATCCTAGTCCATTATTATCACTCATCAATATAAACCTACTACCAAGAAGATAGTTCCTCCACATATTCAATGCATGGATGATTGTTTCCAACTCAAGATCGTGTGTAACATAATTCTACTTGTGATCATTCAATTTCCTTGATTCATAGCATACTATCTACCCTTCGTACATCAGGACTCCACCAAGTCCTATTTTGCAATCATCTATACACACCAAAAACTCTTTATTTGGATCTACAATTTTTAGAACTATAGCATTTGTAAGCAATTTCTTTAACTCCTCAAAACTAACTGTGCATTCTTCTGTCCATTCTATTGGGTTGTGTTATATTATTTCCACATAGTTAATAGGGGGTTTGAGGGGTACCCGTAACCCCACTTTATGGGGTCCGGGGCAGCGCCCCAGAAAATTTTGGTTTTGGACCCTATGTTAGGTTGGGCGGACCCACCTATGGTTTTGTGCATGATTTTCGCACATGTTTTTTGGACGCGATGGTTTTCGGTCCATGGTATTGGATCGATGGTTTTTTGGTCCATGGTATTGGACGTGATGGTTTTTTCAGTCCATGGTATTGGATGCTTCGACATGTATAATATGTATTGTAACATTGAAAGGAACATAATGAAAAATCAAGCTGGTAGTCTTGGTTTGGGATCCAGTGGGAAATCTCTGTGTATATGTGTTTTATGTGTTATGCTCTCGCATTTTTATTTTTCATGTGATTAAGAATTCATATGCAGGTAATTTCTGTACGGGGTTAAAACCTACAACTATTACAACATCTGCCTGCAGGGATAAGCAAACAAATAAATGAAAGTTTAACCAAAGAGATCGATGAGGAAGAAGTCAGCAGAACGGTATCGGCTCTCCAGCCTGGCAAAGCCCCAGGTCCTGATGGTTTTCCCATATGTTTCTATCAAACATTCTGGGGAATCATAAAAAAAGATCTGATAAAAATGTTAAAATGGATCCAACGAAAGTGCAAAATAGGGGGGTACACCAACGCCACTCATCTGGCCCTCATACCCAAAGAAAATAGGCCCTCTTCATTTTCCATATTCCGTCCTATATGGATCTGTAATTCTTCCTACAAAATCCTGTCCAAAGTCATCGCCTCTCGCCTCAAACCCTTTCTTCCATCCCTCATTTCTAAAAATCAAGGGGGGTTCTTAGCAAATCAACATATAACTGACTCCATCCTCCTAGTACAAGAAGCCATTCACTCGAGCCAGTCCAGGAATGAAAAAGGATTTGTTCTCAAACTTGATTTGGCCAACGCTTTTGATAGAGTGAGGCACTCGTTTCTCTTAGCCATTTTGAAGAAGATGGGTTTTGATGCAGGCTTTCTTAACCTCATTAAAGCATGCATTACCGGGCCATGGATCACCCCCCTTGTAAATAGCAGACCAGGTGATGCTTTCCAATCCTCCCGTGGTCTAAGACAAGGTTGCCCTCTCTCACCTTATCTTTTTATTCTAATGGCTGAATCATTTAGCAAAGCATTAGATTTCCATCGGAGGGTCGGTCTCATAACAGGATTAAAATTTGCGAATGGAGTCAAGAATATAAATCACTCGCAATTTGCAGATGACACTTTGTTACTTGGAGGGGCTTCTATCACAATAGCCAGGGATTTCAAGGTCCTTCTGGATAAATTCATGGATTACTCTTGTGGTCTGGTCAATTAGCAAAAAAGTTGTATTTACGGTTGGAATACAACATCGCAGGTCCTCCATAATATTGCTGCAACATTTGGGGTCTCATGCCGCTTTGACTGGACACATTTTCATATTTGGGCATTCCTTTAAATGCAGGGCCCTTGAGGGCAGGATTTTGGGACACTATAATTGATAAGATGAAAAGGAAAGTCTAGCAATGGGGTTCAAGATGGCTTAACCCAGCTGGTCGGCTCATCCTTCTAAAATCTGGTATATCCTCTTTGCCTTTATACCAATTTACTCTCCTTCAAGCCCCTGCTTCCTTTCATCACAAAATGGAAGGCATCCTCCGTAATTTCCTGTGGCAAGGAGGGAAACAAGACAAAAAGAAGTTTAATTTGATCAACTGGAAGCAAGTAATTCAGCCCCAAGATCGAGGTGGCCTTGGCATCAGATCCCCCAGATATCTTAACTTAGCTTTCAGAGGCAAAACTGTTTGGAGATTCATAACTGGTCTTCCTGCATGGTGGAAAAGGGTTTTGGAAATTAAATATCTAAATTTTCCAAGGCATTAGCTCCTCGATCAAGACATCCCCAACAGAGACTCCACCAAAATCTGGCGCGTATGCAAAAAATCAATTCCCATAATTGCACAAAACACCTCCAAAATTCCTAAGGGAGGAGCAAGCATCAATATTGGAGCAGACAAAATCATGGGACAACAACCTATTAACACGCAAGCTGGAGTTAATCCCATCCTCTCCTTTTTTGAAAGAACTGGTATCCATCATTTTGATCAGATCTCACAGTGGGATCCTTCATCCCTACTATGGTCTGGATGGTCCTTCCCTATCATACCCAATGATCTCAAAGTCAGTTTGTTAGCTCTCCAATCCCACTTGCATAGGATAGCCCCTGTTAAAAAGAATACCTTAGATGGATTCAGTTGGGACCCTTCTGGATCTGTATACACCATTAAGGCTGCCCATCAATTCCTCTGCAGCAGCAATCATCCCATGCTAATCTGGAATCATTGGAAGGTTGTTTGGAAGTCTGAGGCCCTCCCAAAAATCAAAATTTTCATATGGACTCTTCTCAAAGGGAAAACTCTTACTGCCGAAAACCTTCAAAAGCGTGGAATCATTGGCCCCTCTCGTTGTCCCAACTGCTTGCTGCTGAGGAATCCATCCATCACCTCTTTATAGACTACCCCTTCGCTTCTTAATGTTGTGGAAACTTGTCTCAGGACAATTAGACTACGTGGACCAGTCAAGATACCATAGGAGAAATTCTGCACAAGTGGAAAAAGAACTACCCCTGGCAGTGAAGGAAGAATAACATAGCGAAGAGGGTTTGGGATATTCTCCCTTACACCATGTTATGGAATATTTGGTTGGCTCGCAATCGAAAAGTTTTTAAGGACAAGGATTCGAATATTAGAAGTCTATGTAGCAAAGCAAAGGGTCTCGCCCTTGAAATCATATCAGCTAAGAACCAGAGGAGTATAGACATCAATGAGCTCAGTGTGGAAGAACGGAGCTTTATTGGTCACTTGCTGGACAAAAATAACAACAGACAAATAGGTAGCACTGCCCGCAACAGGCAAAATATTGTCCCTCAAAACTGGAAAATTAGACTCAAAGAAAATGAGTTTGTTGCTTGGATCCAAAATTGCAATAGGCACTATCTTTTTTTTGATGGAGCTTCAAAGTCGAACCCTGGGGCTGCAGGGGCTGGAGGAGTGATACTAAATGCAAATGGGGACATTGTTTTATCATATGAATGGGGTCTCGGACATATTTCCAACAACAAGGCAAAAGCCCTGGCCCTATACGAGGGACTTATTCAGCTTGGGAAGCTTGGTACATATGCAACCTTCATCTTCGGAGATTCGACAATGGTTATTAGTTTAATGGTTCAAATGAGAGACCCCATAAATGTGTTTCTTCAGCAGATCTTATGCCGCTGTCATATTCTAGCTCATCCTTTGGAAGATCTGCGCTTCCATCATGTTCTACGCAGTTTAAACAAAAATGCTGACAAACAGGCCAACAAGGCATGTGCCAGACCTCAGGGATGTCTAGTTTGCAACGAAGTGGAGACTTATCACCATCTGCCATGACTGTGAAAAGCTTTTCCCTCATTAAGCATCGCAATAAGCCTGTAAGTTCTGGCATGACGGAAGGAACGATGAATCATAAACCTCTCACTGTGACCATGACATACAGAGGGATCTGGCGCACTCAGAAAATCCTTCTGCTTGAGACATCAGTCAGGCAATCGCTCTCTTTCTCCCTTCAGGCCTTCCCTCACTTGCATCCCCGTTTCAACCCCTTCTCTTCCTTAATCCGACCTCTTCTCCTTTCTGTTCAATTGAATGACTGGTACCTGAGGATCTGTCTAAGTCTTTTGTTTCAGAATCCCCTTCCTTTGGAATTTTTGGACACCCCTCCTTCAAGTGTCCTCCCTCCGGAAAACATATTTCACCTTCAACACTCAAAGATCAGAGCCCCCAAGATAGTGCTCCAGCGTCGAGCCTCGGGCCTCTCTTCTTATTAGGATTTGTCCTCATCTATTTCTTTGACACGGGTGAGACAGGTACTCCAAATAGGGATATTAGACTTCTCTCCATTTTTTGGTGCGAATCAACCAGCCGTTTCAATCAGGCACATCAGGCTTCTTTCCATTGATTATAGTTAGGCATATCAACCATCTCATCATAGATAGATAATGTTCTGCAAATGTTGTCTTTTAGTTTTCCAATTTGTCAGGATATATTCCAGTTTAGTTTTCATTTCAAAGCCTACGTGGCGAGAACCTGGAGGATCATGTTGTTGTAAATCCTTCTCTCCTAGCACCACTCGGCGAATAATTATGTACTACAGGGGAGCAATTTCCATCTCCCTCTTTTTTCGAAACACAACATAGCAATCGATGATGCTACAAAAAAAAATGAATTGTTGAATCACTTTAAGTTTACCACATATCATAATTGTCAAATTACATAACTGCAAATGCATACTAATGAAACACAATAAAAAAACACATTTTATCTAAATACATATTAAACCAAGTGTCTTTTACCAAGCTCTTAAAACATTTTTTTTTGTAAGCTTGGTGGGACTATATCTTCATCATGTCCAATATATCACTCGAATGAGGTGGGAATTGAATCGATGACTTCACATCATGGAGTTTCTTAATAAAGCAACCAATCATTATCTATCCAAAACCTCACGAACAAGCTCTTAAGCATTTAAATATCGTAATGTAGATTTTTAAATTTTTGATTAATAGGGAAAAAGTTCTAAACTTATATTTTGTAATTTTTATTTTCATTTATTTTTGTATTTTTTATGAGAAAATTTTAGCTAAATTGACATATTATGAGATGAATATTCATATTTCATTTTAATTGAACTTATTTGAGAACAAAAAAATATTTACCTAATAAAAAAAATAATTATTTATGTACACAACGATATTAAAAAATCAACTCTATATTCGTCTTAAATTTGTATTTATCAATCATTTACAGGAATCAAATCTTAATTGTAATTTGTATTTTTTTTAATATAAAAGAATTAGTACATTATATAAATTAATTAATAAAAAAATACCTACAAATGATCCCTCTAAATATAGAGTAAAATAATGTATAATATACTTCAATTCATTTGAATATAAATTTTATAAATTTGGAAAATAAAATATTTAAAACCAACTTAATTATTAGAAAATAAAATATTTAAAACCAACTTAATTTTTAATTAAGTGAGGTCTTCACCTAAAAAGCAATATAACCTATGTAACAAAAGTGTGTTAGTGTATAAGTGGAAATTGTGTCATAAGCCTATGTTAAACCAATGAAATATGAACAGGTGGAGCCACCAAGGTCAGTAATTGAATCGGTGTGGTCGTAATACATCCTTTGCAAAGAAAGAGTGTTAATGCATAAGAAGAAATTAAAAAACATGATGAAATATGAAGAGTTGTAATCAACCCGGATCATTAATACCCTCCTTATAAAGTGAGTGAGTGTAACTTTCATTATATATCATGGAGTTATTATTTGATTTAAATTTATCTATGTTTTTTATTATGAGATTTTATATTTAGAGAAGTCATTAATAAAGATAATGAAAGAGTTATAATTTAGAGTATTTACTGACGCAGTTTTATATGTTAAATGGTTGAGAAAGTATGATAGACATCAAAACGCTTATTTCATGCTACATAAAATATTAAATAATAATAGTAATTAATTAAATTATAACTTTATTATTATTATCATAAAAGAATCAATATATGGGTTAAACATATATACATTTAATATAGTTGGACATAAATTGTTTATGTTTTCTTCAAGAAGTGATATATCATGCTCTGCTAGGGCCTTGCGGGCCCAAATCTGCTTAGGCATGAAATGATTAGCCACAAAATGATGAAAATGAGTGTGGGCATAGCAGGAAGGCCTCCTTTATCCACGAAGGAGGAATTTGATCAAGGAATAGTTGCTCCAAAACATAAAGTAGCCACGGGCTCGAATGTGGACAATCTCCTAATTGACCACGAAAAAGTTATGGGCTCAACTGTGGTGTGATCCCCCATGGTATTTGAGTCATCTTGCTTGTTGTGGTAGGAATGATGAGTTTAGTAACAAAGATATTGAAGTCTAGTCTTTTAGATCCAGGGTTGGGATTCATACAAATCAACATATTATGCCTGAAAACCCACATCCACGTGTGGGTCCTTTAACTAGGATTTAGATAATTTCACGGTCTTTGTGAGATTAATGTCATGGGGACCCCTTTTTGTGTAGCTCAAAACCTCAAATCTTGTCTCCTCACTCACAACCAAGATCCAATATTGGGTTAGAATCCCATATGACACCTTTTGGCTTCTACATGAAGGATGACGACTTTAGGATAAAAATTGCTCAACAAGTATGACATAACCAAAGATGCCTCGATTTATATTGTATCAAGAATAATAGGAGGAGACAAAGGCTAGGGTGTGTCCTCCTCATCCCAACCCAAATCCTTTAAAGATGCCATAAAGCTAGGACCTGCACGTCCAAACCCTTGAGATCTCTTAGGGTTAGCATTCATGGTGGAACAAGCGGTGGAATCACCATCTCTTGAAGTTGATAATGTTATATCTAGACTCTTGGTTGCATATTATGCACAAAAGGAAATTAGTTTATGTTTTAATGGATTTTAGCCTCATCATCCACACTAAAGGAATGGGTGAACCAAAATTGGTCTCAGAATATAGTGTTGCATTTTTTCTCAAAGGATTATTTGTTGTGTTCTTTAAAAATTTAGAGGACCAAAAAAAGGTTTTTGATCGGGGACCCTAGATTTCAGGCTGATATGGTCTCTCTTTCCAACCATGGTTTCCTGAATTTAATCCTCTTACCATGAAGGCTTTGGAAACCCCAGTTTGGGTAAGGCTTCTGAACCTACCCATTCAAATTTTGCATCCAAATATATTAGAAGATGTGGAGAATTTACTAGGTCACTTCATCAAAGTAGACAATGAAAGGCTTTCAAAAGGATTGTTTGTATGTGTCAAAGTGGAACTTAGTAAGTAGTTCCATAATAAAAACCTCCTCAAATAAAGGGTAGGATTTATTTGCTTCCGGTGGATTATGAAAACACCATTTTTCATTGCAGGAATTGTCAACAACCTAGACATATCCAAAATGTTTGTCCCTTTTCGCAAGGGCCCCATACCCACCCATATGCTAAGAAAAAGAACCATGGATGGAAATATCCAAAGGGAACCAAAGGATCCAAGACCACTGTGGCTCACAAGCAGGACAACACAGAAACAAAAGGCATCTATTTCCCACCTAGCCCCACCAATCTTAGCTCAACCTCATGTTGACCCTTCTCAACCCACAACAAAGGAAGCTCAAATTTCGATCTAAAAGGAAGGAGACTCAAAGATAACTTCGGCCCAAACAATGAGTGGGAACAAACACACCCATGAATCAAATCATGTGGGTAGTGATAAGGAAACAACAAATATGTCAGAACCTTCAGCAATTGAAACATCTCAAAGAAATGTTGTCATTGTCTCATCTATATTTGCTATTAGTAATTCCTCAGAATGGATAGACATTCATAAGATAAATTGAAAGAAGTAAAACCTCGTGAACAATCCAAGGAGCTAAGATCAAGAAGGTTGTAAATGTATTGTTATGTATTTTTCTTATTAGAGATGGAAAGAATGATGTAATTTGATATTTTGAAGTAATACAATTCAATTTACTAAAAAAAACATATATACATTTAGAAAAACATGTAATAAGATTCTTACCCATGAAGATTCACTCCACTTAATCATGGAGATTGTTAACATATAAATAAGCTTTGTTACAATATCACAGGCCAATACTATGGCTTACTAATACCACATGCCCAAAAACCCATCACTCATATTCATATGGCACATGTTCACATGACATATTTTTTTAATTAATCATTTTAATTAAAAGAGTAGAAAGAGCATAACCAAGTTAGAGATAAATCTCAACCTTTAATATGTGTATATACTAAAAAAATTCTAAGATATTATGTGGAGCTTAAATATCTATCATCCACCTAATAATTATTGATAATTAAAAAAAAATTCTCAAAGTCTATTCCAATATATATAATTTAAATTTTTATATAATTTAATTTACAAAAATATTAGAAAATTGATTCCAAAAACTATAAAGTAAATATTTAATATAATTGTAATAAAAGTTGTGATTATATAGTTTTAATAATTAATTTTAATTGCTGGTTAAAAAAGGATATTACGTAAAGAAAAAAAAGATATGATAATAATTTTGAAGTGAGTAAATTGCTCTGTCTATTAAGTATGACAATTTTCTACAAAATTAATTTCTCCACTATGTTGAAACAAAAAGTCATTTAATGTTTTAGTGTTTTAGTTATAAAATATATTTTTATTAAACATAAATTTATTTTATTAGTTAAATTATATGTGCAACTTCGAGGGTTAATTCAATTGGTTGAGGCTTGCTGCTAAAATACTTTGCTATTGGGACTTCACGGGTTCTATTCTCTTTGACACCCTTGCAGTAAGCCCTAAATTAGTTTGTGTGGAGGGTATGGTCCCTGCGGGTGAACCTACCCTGATTTTCTAGAGGAAAAGCTATTTAAATTGTGTGTGTGTGTGTGTCATAGAGGAACCCAGTAGCTTGTTTGACATGTAACTACCAGTAAACCCTTGGGGGTCTACGACATGTCTTCCTCTCCATAAATCAAATCACAAACGAGAGACTTGAACCTTGGATCTCTCAGTTTCATAGATTTCACATTACTTTGATCACCAATTAAATTACCCCTGGAACAAATTATATATATATATATATATATATATATATATATATATATGTATATGTATGAAATAAAAATTTATCTTTTAATACCTCATATTGTTAATACCACCTTGGTTTTTGGTTAAAAAGTTTTAATTCTAAAAACATTAACAAAAGACTCTTAATCATTAAAGTTGTTGTTTTTTTGTTGTGGGGGGGGGATGAATAGGTTTATTTGTTTAATTATATTTGATTTTTTTTTTTTATATTTTAATGTATGTTGCTCAACCATGGCTTTTGTATATGTGGTTCCATTTCAATGTATATATATGTAGATTATGAATTTTGTACATGGTTTTTATATTTGGGTTAAATTTTGGAATTTGAAAATGCTAGGCCAAGCATTGGTAATTCCACGAATGATGCATTCTATTAGGAAAATCATGAATATACCAAGAAAGAGAGACTATTTGAATTTTCATTCCAATGTTTCTTCATCTTCTCATTTGTGTATTTACAATAATTTCCTAATCCCTAAAGATTAGTTGTCAACTTCCCCCCGCCCCCCTTAATATGAAGGGGTGTTGGTGAGTCCAAGCATCATTCTGAATCTTTCAAACTTTTCTCTTCCAAGATCTTTGGTGAATATGTCTGCAATCTGCTTGTTTGTGGAACAATAGCGTAGGTGAATAATTTTGGCTTCAACATGATGTCGAATCAAATGATACTTTGTATTGATATTCTTGGTTTGATCATGGAAATTTGGGTTCTTGGCCAACTTTATTGCAAAAGTATTGTCAATCAAAAGAGGATTAGAATGCAATTGTTTCTCCTGGAAATCTTCAAGAATCGTCTTGAGCCACACAATTTCCTTCATTGCTTATGCAACTGCCACATATTCTGCCTTTATTGTGGAATTTATTGAAACTGATTATTTGCATGACCTGTAGGAGACAACTCTTGATCCAAGACTCATAACATAATGTCAAGTAGATACCCCACTTTCTTTATCTCCATCAAAATATGAATAAGAGTATCCAATCAAGTTGAAGTCATCCACCTATGTATACTTGAGTCTAAAGTCTTGAGTTCCCTTCACATACCTTAGATTTTTTTTTGTTTATTTTATTATTTATTTATTTATTTTATTTATTTAATTATTATTTATTATTTATTTATTTTTTTAAATTTTATTTATTAAATTAATTTTATTATTTTTTATTTATTATTATTATTATTATTATATATATATATATATATATATATATATATATATATATATATATATATATATATATTTTTATTTATTTATTTATATTTATATTTATTTATATTTTATTTTATTTATTTATTTATTTATTTTTATTTTATTTATATATATCTATATATATTTATTTATTTATTTATTATTATTATTTTTTTTTCAGCTTACCAATGACCCTCACAAGGCTTTTGCATAAACCTAGAGAGGGTTCCAACAACAAATGAAATGTTTTATCTGGTAGTAGTCATGTAGTTAAGACTTCATATGAGTTGTTTGTACTTTGTTACACCCTAAAATTCATTTCCTTTTGTGGATGTGAGATTTATGTTTTGTTCCATTAGAGTGGTCAAAGGATTTCATTCATCCATGCCAATTTTTTTCAACAAATCTCCAATGTACTTCTTTTGGGAAATGAATATGAACTTCAGATGTTGGTTTACTTCATTACCTAGATAGTAATGAACATATCACAAATTTGTCATCTCAAAACCTTTCCTCAATTCTTTTTTTATAGATGCAATGTAATTTTCATTGTTCCCTATCATCAATAGATCATCTACATACACCACAAGATATACAATAGTTTTTCCAACTTTCTTGACAAACAAAGTTGCATCATCAAGATCATAGTGTTTGAAATTTAGTTTGAGAAGATGCTTAGTCAATTTCTCGTACCAGGCTCGTGGTGCTTGTTTGAGGCCATACAAGGTTTTGAAAAGCTTACATATTTTGTGCTCCTATCCCTTCACAACAAATCCTTCTGGTTGAGACATAAAAACATTATCTTTCATATCTCCATTCAAGAAAGCAATTTTTACATCCATTTGATGGACTTTCCAACCATTCTGAGCTGCCAAGGCAAAGAGAGGCTAGATGGTAGCCCATTTTGCTATGGGGAAAAAGGTCTCCTCATAATCGACCCCTTCTCTATGAAAAACCTTTTTCCATGATCCTAGATTTATACTTGTCAAGTGAGCCATCTGCTTATACATGTTCTTGAAGACCCACTTGAAACCAATCGGTTTGGTTCCTAATGGAGGGTCCACCAACTTCCAGGTTCCATTCTTTATCAGAGCATCATACTCTTTATGCATTTCTTATTTCCATTCATCACGAGAAGCAGCTACGAAGTTGGTTTGAAATATGTAGAAAAATTTATTTCGCAATCATAAGAAACATCCATATCAACAGTTGAATCAAAATTGTCTACATACCCTCCATCATGTCTAAAAGAGTTTCTTGTTTATGTCTTTCTAGCCTCATCAATATGAACACTTTCAAGTGTCCTGGGAGCCATTTTGGAGGACCTTTCTGAGATGGCCCATTCTATTAAGTTGATTGAGATGGGCCTGAATCAAGATTTAGCCTTCCAATTCTCTCAATCGTGTCTCTCAAAGTGTCTTCTTGATCAGTGGTTGGAGCTTCATAAGGGGGAGAGAGTGCTTCATAAGGAGATTCCACAGATTGATTCAAGACAGGGATCCCCCCTTCAAGATGTGGAATCTCATTATCAAATTCCTAAAAGATTTTCATGCCTAAATATGTCCAAGCGATTAAGTTGTCGCTCAACAACATTATTAGTTTTGGAAGATTAAAGAAAGACCACATCTCTTGACAATATAAACTTCTTATTTACTTCATCATAGATACAGTATGCTTTGAAGGTATCTAAGTACCCTAGTAAGATATATTTTTGATTCCTTGAACCATGTTTGTTTCTTTGTTCCTTAGGTATCAAGGCATAATAGGTGGAACCAAAAAACCTGAGATGCCTCACTGGAGGAATGTGACTTTTATACCACATTTAATAAGGAGTCTTGTTTTTGAAAGCATGAGATGCAAATCTATTCTTAATATACACTGCACATAGAATTGCATCAACCCAAAACATCAGCTTAACATATTTTAAAAACATCATTAGACGTACCATATTTAAGATTGTCATGTTCATTCTTTTGGCTACACCATTTTGTTGAGGATTATAAGGCATTATTGTTTGATGTTGGATCCCTTGTTGGCGAAGATAGTTTTCAAATTCATTCAAAGTATTTTTATGTTATTAGTACGAATAAAGCCAATATGAGATTGTGCATTGTTTTCATACATGCATGAAAGTTTTGAAGTGTTAAAAGCTTCATATTTTTTCTTCAATAGATATACCCAACACATTCTGGTGTAGTCATCAATAAAAGTCATCATGTATTTATTTCCATTGGCAAAAGGAACGGGCATAGGGTAACACAAGTCAGAATGAATCAGTTCAAGGTTTCTATGTAATCTAGAATGAGAATCATGAAATCACTGTTTGTTGTGTTTCCCTAAGATACAAGCATCACATTACTTAAGTTTCCTAGGAATGCTTGGCAAACCAGTAACACTATTTCTCTTCAATAAATAAAGAGTGTCATAGTTCATATGTCCAAATCTAGCATGTCATGAGAGACTGTATGGTAGTGCACCTTCATCATATTGAGAAGTACATGCAAAGTTTTGTGCATGAACAGATGTTCCTTGTAGCTTTAAGAGTCTTTCTTCTTGTGTCCCAGTCATGAAAAGTGAGTTTTCTAATGTTTTTCTCACCTCAACCTTGCGATCAAATATGTGAATGGAGTGCCCTTACTAGCGGAAGTGAACCATGGACAAGAAGTTCTCCACAACTTTGGGAGGTAGAGAACATCATGTAGAAGAAAGTCAGAGAGACCAAGCAATTTGAGCCTAATGGTGCCAAGCTAGGATGGCATGAGTTTTGACTTGTCTGCAAAGTATATTTTTGATTCATCATATTGTACTTAATTATTCAAAGAAATATCCTTGAAAATCCATGTGGCAAGTTGTTGTTGAATCAAGCAACCATGCATCTTTCCATGAAGTATGTGAAGCATTAAACAAGTCTTCACTTACTCCAATATTGCAATGTTAATCTGAACTTAAACACGAACGCAACAAATTACAGATTTAACCATAAATACAGAGATGCAACAGAAATAAAACTTCATTTCATTAAAATCAAATACTGAAATATGCTTACAAAAAGAATGGAAATAAGACTAGCTCAGGTGATGGAAGCTTATATTTGAGAAGAGATGTGGCGGCTACATGCCTCTAAATTTTGTTACAATGAGGCTCAGAGGCCTATTTATTATTGAGAAACCATGGAAAGCCCTAAACATCCAAAAACCTAACCCTAGGAGATGAAGCACCAAAACTATGGGCCCCGTTTAGGTAAATTGGTACATCAACTTCCCGGGGTCATAACTTTGGCATATGATCTCCGTTTGACAGGCATAATACCTTGTTAAAAAGATCTATGAAAGGACTACAAATTCCAAGTGGCGCCCTAATTTTCCCCAAAAAAGGTCATTTATCGCCTCAAAATGGGTTCAGAATTTCAGGACTCGAAAAACTACCAAAAATAGTAAATTGTGCTACAATTAAGGAAATTGAAAAATTGAAAGAGACAATGGTGGAGGTCTAAGTGGAATAGGTGAGTGGCCACCAACATCCACCTGGATCATCCCTCCCCCCTTGGGTAGCAATGGTCCCCATTGCCTTTGAGTGCCTCCATGAGATGGAGAAACTTTTGTTGAACTTGGTCCCTGGTGAGCCACTTGCCTTGGTGCAGGAGTTGGCTAGCTTTGACAACCTCATATAGTTGGATATTTTGTTAGCGAGTGTTCTTCCCAACTCTTTCTGAAGATGGGGATGCCGTCTAGATAAATAACCACATATGAGTTGGTGAAGGGCCTCAAGATGTCATCTATTAGCCTCATAAACGTAGCAGGGGAATTTGTCAACCCAAAGGGCATAACCAACCTTTCGAAAAGGCCTTCCTTGGATTTGAAGGCAGTCTTCCATACATCTGTAGGCTCTATTGGAACCTGGTGATAACCAAACTTCAAATCAATCTTGCTGAAATACTTTCCCCCCTTGAGATTTTCCAAAAGGTCATCAATCGTGGGATTGGATACCTAATCTTGACAACGATTTTGTTTAGTGCCTGATAGTCAATGCAGAGCCTCCAACTCCCGTCCTTCTTCTGTACAAGTACAATCGGGCTTCCACAAGGCAAGGAAATTGGTCGGATGTGCCCTTTTTGCGGCAACTCTTAGATTTTCCACTTGATCTCTTCATTTTCTAGATGGAGCAGTGCTATATCGACCTGTTGGGTAGAGGTGCTCCGGGAGTCAGATCGATTGAATGCTTGACTTGACAATGCAAGGGTACCCCTATGGGTGAGGAGAAGATGTCCTTGTATTCTTCCATGACTGTATCCACCTGAATCTGTTGTGTGGAGGAACCCTTCCCAGGGACCATGGATGTGGCTACAGTCTTCCCCTTACTTTGAGAACGAACCAGAAAGAAAACAAATTTCCCAGTCTGGAAGATGATCTTACTACATTTCTAAGTAGAGATCAAAGAGATGGCGGTAGGCGGGGCTACCTCTGGTATCCTATATAACTTACTACCCAAAGAAATAATAACAGAGAAGACTCTAGACTCATATACAACATGTCACTTCCACAATTATCATTGTCCTAATAATACATCACAAACTTCAAGAGGAGAAACGTCACATAGTACCTCATCCGTGAAGGACTTGATGTTGGAGGGAAGGCGAAAATGTTGGTTGACATAGAGATCTTGTCCTTGGTGGAGCCACCTAATGGTGTACAACTACATATGTGTTGTAGTCGGTATGCCCAACCGCTTCACGATCTTTGCTAAAATGAGGTTCTTTTGGCTCCTTTTATCGACAATGAACTGCAATGGAGAACCCTTCACCCACATCTATGAGTGGAATAGGCGTTCCCCCTCCTCTGCATCTTCAAGCTCAAACTTTTGGATCTTGGTGGTGGCCACAGTGGCACTAGCATACACATTAATGATATGCTTCCGTTTGTCATTCCCCTTGTTGGGTTTTGGCTCAGAGATGAAACATGTGTCTAACTTGGAAGCCTTCATCTCGGCCACTAGTGAGTACTTGGCCTGACACTCGTGTTATGAGTGGAGATCTTATGGAACTCACAACACTTTCTCGTGTCCTTCTTTGTCTTCATGGTGTTATTATTTGCTTACGGCTTTGGCGGATTATCTTGGGTCGCCCCGCCTTGGCTTTGCCCTTTGCTCTGCAGTTTGGGGGCACCTTTCCCTTGTTTCAGATTCATGGATCCAAAGTCTCTCTTTTTTTGTTTGAACTTCTTCTTAATCTTGACAACGTATCTATACGTTGTTTCGAGTGAGGAGATGTCCAGGAACTCCATCTCATCTTAGATTTACCTGTGTAGGCAGTCGCAGTACTTGAGTACCAAATGTTTCTCAAAATCCTTGATACCCAACTTCGTGTGAAGGGTATGAAAAACATTGGTAAACTCTTGCACGTCTTGGTCCCTGCCTTGACGTAGCGTGGTCCATTTTATGTATTTCTCCTCATAGCTCCCAATAGGGTAGTAGTTCTCCTTGATGGCATCTTGGAACGAATTCCAAGTGGGTGCAGCCAAAAATAGTGAGGGTCTACTTTCGTCCTTCTTCTCACAATAGGTTTCTGACTAGTCCTTGATGTGGGGGGTGACTTTGAGAAGTGCAAAAGTAATCTTTTCTTGGCTGGTAAAATCATGAATAGAAAAATATCCTTCTAGCAGATTTAACTATTTATCTACAACGTCTGCATCTATCTGACCCTCAAATATGGGTATTTCAAGATTAACTTGTACCTTAAAGGGTGTGGCACTTCCAGAGGAGTTGTTGGAAGGAGATGTGTCGCCTGTGGGTAGCCGCTGAAGGATCTAGGAAAAATTGCCCATCATCACATTCCTCTGTCGCTCAAGGGCTTCTTCGAGAAATATTTTGAAAGGATCTCCTGCCGCCTCATATTTCTTATCCTATGCCATGGGAGGCCATCGAGATTTGTGAGGCTGTTCTTGCAAAGGTTCGACTAGTTCAAGCCCTAACTCCTTATATCTCAACCTCATTGGGTACATGCAAAGAAAAACAAAGAAAGAGTAGACAACTCTGATACCATTGATCCGAACGTAAACAATAACACAAAAAATAGATATAACCATATATATAGAGATGTAGTAGAAATGACACTTCATTTCATTAATATCTAATATTGAAATATGCTTACAAACAGAATGGAAATAAGACTAGCTCGAGCGATGGTAGCTTATCTCAGAGAAGAGATGTGGTGGCTACATGCCTTTGAATTGTGTTACAATGAGGCCCAAAGGCCTATTTATTATTGAGAAACCATGGAAAACCATAAACATCCAAAAACCTAACCCTAGGAGATGAAGCACCAAAACTATGGGCATGTTTGGGTAAATTGGTACATCAACTTCCCGGGGTCGTAAATTTGGCATATGATCTTTGTTTGACACGCACAATACCTCATTAGAAATATCTATCTGAGGAATACAATTTCCGAGTGGCCAACATTGAGCAAAGACTCATGTTGGCCCCATGTTACACAATATTTTTTCACCGACCCCGCGACCCTTGATCCCGGGTAGAGTCAGTCCTTGAATGGCATTTGTTCTATGTCATACATCAAAATATGTGTCCATATATTCCACATCACTTAAGAAGATCAACCATGCTCATTAATCCTAAATTTGACCCTTTTTGCCTATGTTTCAAGATCGTCGCAAGACACCAGTGTTTTGTCTGCGACGATGGACCAAAGTGAACCAGAACCTCGCGACACCGTCGTAAGAGTACATCTATTCTCTGTGATGGTCAGATTTTAGGGCTTGTCGCAAGTCATCAGTATCCCTCTTGCAACTATAACTCTGAATACAATGTTTCCTCGCGATGTCGTCTTTGAGTCCTAGTGTTTGACTCGTGACGACCCAGATATGGCGAATTATTTCAAACAAAATGCTTCTGGGTGGTTCTGGAACTGGTTGTTGTGTCAAGGAAGTTCGCCTTTCCTCCTTTGAGATGGTGGTTCCACCTTTTGAGCAACCTCCCATGAAGATAAGCTCCCTCTCCCTCATTTATGGAGGCTCCTCCTCTTATAAAAGCATTCCCCATTGCTATGATTAGCTAGTTTTTTGGTATTGAGGAAATTAGCTAGTTTTGGTGTGAGATTGATAGTTTGCAGTGTGAATTGTTGATAGTATAGCAATTGGTTGTGGATTGCCTTAGCTTTATACTAGTGCTTTTGGGTGAGAGAGAGAGTTATCAGCCTTTTGGGAGACCTTTTTGAAAGTGAATGCTTGAGGGGACATGCTGACTGGACCCTTCAAGGAAGCTTGCGACATCAAGGCATGGTTGTAAGCTTTGATTTTGCTCATATTAAGACAAATACAACAACTAATTTCCTTAAATAGTCATTGTTGAAAGAGCCTACCTTATGCTCATGTTCGATGCAGTCTTCGTTACGCTACTCCAACTATCGTTCCTTTCTCCTTGATGAGTGATTCACTTGAAACAACATAAGATAACAACGAAACACATCATAGAGCACAACAATGAACTATTTACTTACAGAGTCAAGGAATCATAAGATATCAAATATATTTCATACAAGACATAGGAAACAACTGTTAATTGTATTAATATGAGCAAAAGCAAAGGTTACAACTATGCCTTGACATTGCAAGCTTCCTTGAAGGGTCCAGTCAGCATGTCTCCTCAAGCATTCACTCTCAAAAAGGTCTCCCAAAAGGATGATAAATCTCTCTCTCACCCAAAAGCAATAGTATAAGGCTAAGGAAATCTAGAACCAATTGCCAGACTATCAACAATTCACACTGCAAACTATCAATCTCACACGAAAACTAGCTAATTTTCTCAATACCAAAAAACTAGCTGATCATAGCAATGGGGAATGCTTTATAAGAGGAGGAGCCTCCATAAATGAGGGAGAGGGAGATTATCTTCATGGGAGGTTGCTCAAAAGGTGGAACCACCATCTCAAAGGAGGAAAGGCAAACTTCCTTGACCCAACAACCAGTTCTAGAAACACCTAGAAGCATTATGTTTGAACTAATTCACCATATCTGGGTTGTCACAAGTCAAACACTAGGACTCAAAGAAGACGTCACGAGGAAATAGTGTATTCAGAGCTATCGTCACAAGAGGGATACTGATGACTTGTGATGAGCCCTAAAATCCGACCATCGTAGAGAATAGATGTACTCTTGCGACGGTGTCGCGAGGTTCTGGTTCACTTTGGTCCATCGTCGCAGATAGAACACTGGTGTCTTGCGACAATCTTGAAACATAGACAAAAAGGGTCAACTTCAGGATTAATGAGCATGGTTGATCTTCTTGAGTGATGTGGAAGATATGGACACATATTTTGATGTATGACACAGAACAGATGCCATTCAAGGACCAACTCTACCCGAGATCAAGGGATGCGGGGTCGGTGACAAAATATTGTGTAACAGATGCCCCCTAAAGCATGAAGTCTGAGAGTGTGGGAGGGGTGAAATTCTTTATGAAACCATAACTAAACCAGAACACCATCACGAAGAACTTTCATACGCAAGTACAACTGATGATATCTATGATAGTGAAATAAATACATGCAGTCTATGTATGGGTGCAACCATCCAAAAGACAAATAGAATTGGTATGTGGTATGGACGCAGCCACCCAGTCAATAAGACCATATGAAAATATAGGTATGGTTGCATCCATCCAGAAAGACTCAGGTATGGTTGCAGCCATCCGATCAAAGAGTCATGTATGCAATCACGAACCAATCCACGCAACCCGAACTCGTGTAATCTTAGTCTGGGGTCTTGAATCCCAACCTGTCCATCATACAATTTCTAATATGCGAATAAATGTGTCGAAGTCGAACATACTAGAAAATCACTTGATTACCGGCCAATGACATGAACCATTAACAAGCACAAGAGAGACCACCAGTAATGTCAATGGTTCTCAAGGTATCGCTAGTACAATCCACAAAGTGTGAAGAATGATTTAGAGTCGAACACTTGTGAAATCACCTGATCGAAGACCAATAATGCAAGTCTATCGTCGAATGCGAAGAACTTGCCATTGAGGCATGCAAGCTCCAAGGTACCAAAAAGGAGTCCCTAGATCAACTTCTTGGATAATGAGTTGATGTCGACAGGAAATGATTTGTCGCAGGAGGGCCATAATGTTTCCCACATCAATGACATGAGACAAAGAACAAGATGTAGATGGATGATGTTAGTGTCGGTCTTGAGCCCTCCATCGGTGATCAAAAGCTCTTTGCATGTGCATGGGTAGGTGTCTCATCAGTATTAGTTTTGCATCCCGTTAGGCATGCCATAAAACTGATGGAGGAGCTGGTCCTTGTTCCCTTCTTGGATTTGCTGGATCAGGTCATATCAGTTAATGAGCTTGTGTCACATTTGTTTTATTTTTGTCTTGAAATCCCAAGTCTTATGTCTAGGGTTTTGGTCAAAAATCACTGTAAGGTCATGAGTCAAAAGTCCATGAGTCCCCAGCAAGCCAGAAGGAGGTATGTAAATATGTTCCATTGATATTTTTTCATCAGGTACAGCTCATTTATACCTTGGATTTAAAAACCCTGTTTTTAAACCCAAGGTCATGTGAAATTTTCAAAAAATAAGGAAAATTCTTCAAAATTCTTCAAAATGCCGGCAATAACCCTGGTCTCCTCGCCAGAGTCCATCAGATGGTCAACCTGCAAAAAGAACGGAGTTAAAGCACTCAAAAGATCAAATTCAGGACAAAGTG
>APFE030361208.1:40184-57379 GCA_000404065.3 Pinus taeda
TTTAGCCTCTCTTCTTTTCTCCTTGATCATCCATCTCAGCTAAAGGCATCAGCACAAACTCCTACCTTGCCCCAAAAAACCCACCTGCAAAAACTGAGCTCAATCCCCGCACCTTGAATTGTACTCCCTCCAATTGCCACCAAAAACCCCAAAAACTTTAAATCAACCCTCCTTATCAGTTTACTAGCCTAATATCAGTGTTTATAATTGGTCAACTCATCCTATTGAAAAATCCACCGAGTTTGACCGGAAAGAGCCTTCTCCTGCCTCGTAGGGCTAGCTACGAGGCTGAATGGTTTGATGTAGCCTTGCGATTTGTCTATCTCAGCCTAGGTGAAATTTCAAGTGCTAACAGATGAAATAGAGAATCAAAGGAGGATGTAAGGGCACAAACTATAGAAGGATTAAGCTCTTGAACATATCGACGACACGACTTTGGAATGTAGCAGCATTTAGGTACCAAGGGATCAAAGGTCATGCGGAGACACTAGGGATCGAATGGAATGAGGCAAAATGAAGAACCCAAACCCAAAAGGCCAATGACGAAGTGAGGATGTCCCAAACCCAACGAGAAGCAACAAAGGTGTCGATGTTCAAGAGCGACAAGCTGTCGTAGGTGATCAACAGGATATTTCCAAATTTTTTCCCCCACCATTGTTGGTGAGTACCCCAGTTATTTTTGAAACACAAGCTTGAAGGGGGTAGCATATGCTTGCAAAGGTAGAAAATGATACTCGAGAGAACCGCTTGACCATTTCAGTTAAGGAGTACTTCTCGTAAATAGTGCCTCTAGCCCGAAAAATCAAAATACTTACTGGGGACACGACGTTTTGTAACCATTAACAAACTCGAAATGACAAGAGCTCGACAATCTTTTCACATTTCAAAGGGTCGGAAGAGCTAAAAGAGGACCCCCCGTTTTTATTTTCTTTAACGAGTCAAAAAGGGAAAAAATACCCAGAAATCTTTTCATCTTTTACGAGTTAGAAAAGAGCTTAAAGGTGACTCGTCCTAGAGGAACAAGTGGTATAAAGGGTAGCAATTGGTTCCGGCAATGGTGGAACTGCTCAAAACATGTACTGGTCAAGAGGCTGGCTAATAAAACCACTCATCGCTGCGGTCCCTCAAGAAAGGAAAAACAACCAAGTGAAAGCATATGATCGGCCAAAGAGATGGTGACGATGGAATGAAACAACCAAGGCTCATCTAGCAGAAATTAGCTGATAAAAATGGCGATCACGAGGGTGAAAGTTGGGTGTGGGTTCATTTTTACACAAGCTTGAATGATGGAGAACTCTGCTTGAATTTAGTTTCATGTTTACACACGCTTGAAATTAAAAACTGTGCTTGAATAAGTTTCGCATGCCTCGAGCATAATGATTCAATCGAGGTACATGCCCCCCAAGCTTCATTGCATTCAACTAAGTGGATGTAATGAAGGTTCACTTTTGAGATCAAGGAAAGACTCAACTGAGATTTTACGAGATCTTAATCGAAGACTTGATTGGGAAAAGGGAGTTGTTTCTTTTTTTAAATGAGGTTGACACAGTGAAAGAACTATCCTCAAGACATTTGTTTCATTTTTTAACGAGGTTGACAGAAGATCAAGAACTCTCTTCAAGATGCCTTGATTCATTTTTTAACGAGCTTGACACAAGACAAGGAACTATGCTCCATACTCCTTGTTTCATTCTTTAACGGGGTTGACACAAGATCATGAACTATCCTCACTACTTGTTTCAATTTTCAATGAGGTCGACACAAGAAAAGAACTATCCTTGGGACTCCTGGTTTCATTTTTTTAAACGAGATTGACACAAGAAACGAACCGTCCTCAGTGCTCCTGTTCATGGGCCATATGAGAACATGAATCCCAAGAGGTCTTCTTTGGAGGGAAGAACCATTCTCTGGGAGGAATACATGTCATTGGGCACCAACGACAGATTGGGTTTGAATGCCCCTAGTACATGATGTATGAGACCATCTGCATGATCATTAATAGATGCGAAGACGAAATGGGTAGCCACATAATTAACTTGTGGCGGGGAAGGTACTGCTTGTGAACAAGAGCTGATAGGGGATGATGGTTGCATAGGAGGGACTTGGTGACCAAAGAATGACAATTGATCTATAGTCACAAGTCTTCCGTCACGTGGAAAACAAACCACACAGAAAAGTGAAGAAACAAGAGCCCCCATGGCATAAATATAGTCGCGGCCAAGGAGAAGACTGAAATCCAACACACCTTGGATGACCATCACATCTATATAGATGGTTTTGCCTCCAAAAGTAACCGGAAACTTCGGAAGGATCCCCAAAAGTTGACTAGTTCCTTCGTCGAAAGCCAACAAAT
Organism: Pinus taeda; assembly: GCA_000404065.3. Classification (NCBI taxonomy): domain Eukaryota; kingdom Viridiplantae; phylum Streptophyta; class Pinopsida; order Pinales; family Pinaceae; genus Pinus; species Pinus taeda. The sequence goes on from APFE030361208.1 coordinate 42,538, forward strand.
TCTGGGTAACAGGCACAAGTTGTGGGGAGCCCAAAGCTTGCCAAGTAGTGGAAGGCATGAGGCTAATCAATGCACCTTCATCCAGGAGAGTGCTAGGTATTGCCTTATTATAGACGTGTACTATAATCTGGAAAGTCACATATGATGGGAGGCAGAAATCAGTCAAGCGACTCCAGTCGAAGGAAACAACATAATTACTTGGTAGGGGTATTGTATGATTTCCCCCATGCTCTACAAGAATCGAAGAGGGACTCTCTTGATCAGCCGGGACAGGAGGGTCGCTCTTTGATTCAGGTGAATCTGATGAGATGAGAAGAACATGAGCAGTATGATCATTATGCTCTTCTGGAACAGATTGAACAACTAGCGGAAAAACCAAACCGACACTCTTCTCGACCAATGGTTGGCCGGAAATAGACATAACATAGCCAGGATTAGGAAGAGTAGGATGGACAAGAGATGAATCTAAGTCAATCTTTTTGTCAACTGAGAGAGGGTTAGAAGAGATCCTCTGATAACCAATTGGAAGTTGGGGTGAAGGGGCTGTAAGATTTTCCAAAATAGCGGAAGCTTTATCCATGAGCGGACAAAGGTGAAGGAGATGGTCACCTTCTCATAACCTACAGGGGAATCTAATCTTCCCTTTCTTCTTACCATTGCCAGTTGAGGGTGTAACATCTATATGAGTTTCAAAGGGCGATGAGCGGTGAGCCAGATCGTGAGACCATACTTCTAAGATCCTAGGAATACTAGGAGAATCTTGAAGAAAATGGTCACCCTTGCACAACTTGCAAGGACATTTAACCTTCCACAGAGGATCAGAAGGTTTTTCGACCTGAGATGTACTTGAAGAAATAGTTGCACAGGTGGCCCCTTGCTTATCTAACTTCTTCTTCTTTGTCTTCCTCTTCTTCTTCTTAGCCTCCTGGTTACTGGACGTGGAACTTTCAATAGGTGAAGGAGGAGAGGAGGATGAAGAAAGAGGGGAAGAAGGTGAAGGCTCAACCCTAGAATCATCTTTTCGTGATTCAAACGAAGGAGACGGTGAGACAGGAGTCACAACACTCGGGACCACCGAGGTTGAAAACAACTAAACGGGCAAACCGATGGTTAACCCAGGCAAGGACAACGTTGCCATATACAGAGAAACAACATTTCCAACAGAAGGAAAAGGACCAGAATTCCCATCTGGGGGGAGACCTTGATTGGTGGACTCTGGGAATGTTGCCATTGGGATCAACCTTGAAAGGAACTCTAATTGTAACTAGGAATATTTTGTGGGCAGTAAATTTTACGACATAGGAACAAAACTTGACCTTTTCATGTTTAAAGAGTCAAGAAAAGGACGAAAAGGTGACTTTATCGCTTTTGAAGTTTAATGAGCCTGAAAGGACAAGTTCTCAGATGATCCTTTTACTTTTAAGGAGTCAAAAAGGAACGAAAGTGACTACTATGGAGTACTAGACAAGAGGTTTACCAAATAAAAAGCAAAATTTCATATACACCTTGGTGATCAAATGAAAGAGAAATGACCAAGGACTTTCCGTACAGCAGTCAATCTTCTCGAATGCTATGTTCGGTGCATTAAGATTCGTAAGGCGGCAGACTCAGATTCCTATGGTTAATAGGATGATAACCTAGTGGGGTCTCCCAATATATACTCGATGGTATGGGGAGCACAAATCTGTATGAGTACCTATTGGATCACAGAAGGAGGAATCACCCAACCTTAGTGAAAACAATAGTAACTAGGTTTAACGACGCCGTAACACGTCTCTAGCCTAGACCTCTAGATAAGTTTACATTAGGTTCCAATGCGTTTTAAGTTTATTCAATAGATTTTAAGAGTTAATCTTGAATTTAAGTCTCGGTTTTAAGGCCCTACCGAATGCACTTCAACAATTCCTAGGATGCAACTACAATGAGTAAAACACCATTCCTTTCGATGAACAACTACTTAAATGAGGGTAAGGAGTTCACTTCCAAGCGAACACAAACCATAACAAGCAAATGCAAGAGAAGTAGCGCATGCAAGAAATCCAATCATTAGGAAACACAATGCATCAATGCACTTATCTCGCAACTACTAATGAAAGATTTGAACTTTGTTTTCTAATTTCTCAATCATGAAAAATTTACTAATGCAAATGCGCTTTCACTTTCGTATGTTGTATGAATGTGATATTTTTGACTTTTTGGATTTAATGACAAACAAGCAAATGCAAGCCTGACTGATCCAAACAAATGTAATCTATGTTTGATAGTGCGAAGATCAAATCAACATGAGAAACTAGTTCGATAACCAAACACTACAAACAAATCAGAAAGAATACAAGCAGTAGAACAACCTCAAACAATCCAATCAGATGGTTGTGGACGAATCTTGGAAGGACAAGCAACCCAAACAAATGACTTCTTGACGAAACCTTAAAGATATTTAGGTCACACAGCCTGAAAACATAAGACTCAGACAAATGAAACCAAGGAGAAAGTGCCTTAACAAACACAATTAAAACAAGCTTGATAAGATACAAGAGACAGCAGGGGACAAGCAACACTGGCTGATTCAGGAGGTAACGCTTTGAAAAAAAACCTTACAGGAATCGTCGCAGGGTTAAACTAGCAACCAGAGACAAAATGCAAATCGTCGCAAGCATAAAGCTAGCAACTGAGCGACGTCATTGTAAGAGTACACCTGTCTTCGGCGATAGACCAATTTCAGGAATCGTCGCAGCTGTATGACGGGATATCTGCGATGTACAACTTGATCAAAGAGGACAGGCACGACTCGTCACAACTGTTAAGGGCTAAACAATGATGATCTCAATTAAGAGGCAAAACAAAGCAAAAACACCTGAAAGACACTAGAGTAATCTCTCAAACAGTGAGAGGGACTACCAGATTTACTCAAGTAACCCAGAACACTGATGGCTTAGTTCCAAAACCAAGAGACACTATGTAATTCAATAAAAAACAAATCAAGATCAAAACAAGAGACAACACACAAAGGACTCCCTAGTATGGTCGCCAACTTGTGATGTAGGTAATGTTCCCTCTACGGACAGAGGCAACCCCTCTAGATCTAGAGTGGGTCTAGTCACAACAAGGCAAATACAACAGCTAATTTCCTTAAATAGTCATCATTGAAAGAGCCTACCTTATGCCGGTGTTCGATGCAGTCTTCGTTACACTGCTCCAGCGATTGTTCCCTTCTCCTTGATGAGTGATTCACTTGAAACAACGAAACACATCATAGAGCACAACAATGAACTATTTACTTATAGAGTCAAGGAACCATAAGATATAAAATATATTTCATACAATACATAGGAAACAACCATTGATTGTATTAATATGAGAAAAATCAAAAGTTACAACCATGCCTTGACATCACAAGCTTCCACAACCAATTGCTAGACTAACAACAATTCACACTACAAACTATCAATCTCACACCCAAATTAGCTAATTTGCTCAATACCAAAAAACTAGCTAATCATAGCAATGGGGAATGCTTTTATAAGAGGAAGAGCCTCCATAAATGAGGGAGAGGGACCTTATCTTCATGGGAGGTTGTTCAAAAGGCAGAACCACCGTCTCAAAGGAGGAAAGGCAAACTTCCTTGACCCAACAACCAGTTCTAGAACCACCTAGAAGCATTATGTTAGAATTGATTTGCTATATATGGGTCATCACCAGTCAAACACTAGGACTCAGAGATGACATTGTGAGGAAACAGTGTATTCAGAGCTATCATCGCAAGAGGGATAATGATGACTTGTGACGAGCCCTAAAATCTGACCGTCGCAGAGAACAAATGTACTCTTGCGATGGTGTCGCGAGGTTCTGGTTCACTTTGGTCCATCGTCGCAGACAAAACACTGGTGTCTTGCCACGATCTTGAAACATAGGCAAAAAGGGTCGACCAAGGATTAATGAGCATGGTTGATCTTCTTGAGTGATGTTGAAGATATGGACACATATTTTGATGTCTGACACAAAACAGATGCCATTCAGGGACCGACTCTACCCGGGATCAAGGGATGTGAGGTTGGTGAAAAAATACTGTCTAACACCCCAGTTTTCCTAAAAAACGTCATTTAGGGCCTCAAAATAGCTCTGGAAGTTCAAGACTCGAAAAACTGCTAAAAATAGTAAATTGTGCTACGATTAAGGAAACTGAAAAACTGAAAGAGGCAGTGGTGGGGGTCTAAGTGGAATATGTGGGTGGACACCAACATCCACCTGGATCAAATGTGCCACAATATAATGAGCAAATTCGACTGCTTTACCTTTCCCTGGATCTGGTGATTTTCCTTTCTCTTCACTCCTTTCTTGTCTGATTCTGTCCCAAGAGAGCTTGCATGTGGAATCATTGTATATATTTATGTTGCACCTTATATAATGAAGACTAGCTCTTCCTATTTGGTAATGCCATTCCCCCCCCCGCCTTTGTTATTCTTCTTTCCACATCCTCTTCTACCACCTCTTCCTCTAGAAGAATCCTATGCCTGATTCTTTTCTGTGCAAGGCACACAACTTCTTTAGAAGATTGAGAATTTGTCTTCTTTTTCCCACTTTCTCTCTTTTAGCGAAATTCTCTACAAGAGAGTCAAAGGAAATATCCTTAAGTTTTCCACTTGCTTGTAATGACTCAAGATAATGAGAATAAGTGGCATATAGTGCCTTGACGAAAGTTGTGAGAGGAACATCTATTTTAAATTTGGTAGCTTCTATATCATGCATAATATCTCTTATTTCAGTCATCGTATTTCAATTCAAGATTGAACAATTTGATCATTAATTGAACTACTTCAAGTTCAAAGTGTGAGAACAATGTAAACTTTGAAACAGGAACTATAAACTCAAAACGGGAGCTTTAGCCAAAAAACCCCAAAAAAACATGAAAAACTGTGCTAAAAACGAAAAGTGTGTATAGTGGAACGATATTTTTTTTTAAGGATCAATTTTCAACATTTAAAAAAAATGGCAATAAAATTGATTTTTTTGTGAGCAAAAAATAGTTGTTTTTGAGGAAAAAACACACTAATGTTTTTGGTAGAATAACATTTTTCTTTTCCAGGTTTAATTTCAACATTTTTTAGTAATGACGATAAAAATAAAATAATGGGATCCGAAACACATTAAAATTCTATTAGTTTTCATCCATGTTGTTAAACATATAATAACATGACACTAAAGATTGCTAAAATTCTAATTATTTGCAACCATAACATTAAAGATACAAAAAAAATTGGAAAATCTTCAATCATAGAATTAAAAAACTCTAAGTTTTCAACACATTGTGAACAAATTCCATGACTAAATTAATCAAAATGTCGATACTTGTAGATTGAATAAAACATAAATTATATCTCTAAGTTATTGTTGCATTGTAGATATTCTAAAAAACAATAATCATCATAATTAAAACATATAATCCAACAAACATAAAAATGACTCATAACTTCATTTAACACCATATGTGAATCAAATTTTTTTTATTTCAAGATACGATGCAAACATAAGTTATATAAATTGTCTTAGACAATTATTCAAAATCACTCATATTTTCTTGCACACCATCAAAATTCACATCTTTGGATGAATTACCAGATGTAGATGAAGATGTTCCATATTCTTCTCTTTCATCAACTAGTGCCCCATCTGAGTCCACATGCATGCCCACCATTTCAGGTTTCAAAATTCTTCTGGATCTACGACTGGTTTCAGTAGACTCCCATCTCAACATTGTTCCTTTTGGTAACAACCTATTTAGAATCTCTATCATCTTGAAGCGAAGAGTTCCTCTCTTCGTTAAATTGAAGTCATAAACAAGTATGTCAACATCCTCCAATTTTAATAGGTCTGTGCGGCGAATATTTATATTTGTACCCTTTCTTTTTATCTTTCCACCATTTTTTTTTATCAACTACCATCTTTGGCTTGTACACGCCATTGAATGGGTGTGTATTTGTGGCATACCAATGTACTTCAACCCCTGCAACATCTTCATTTTCTGTAATGACCTTTATAACCTTAGCAACCCAGAATGGATAGCCATTGGGATCTTCATCTGCTAGCACTGCAATCATGCAACCATCCTTAATATCATGCATTGAACCCTTATAAAGGTCTTCCATGGCTTCACGTTGTGCACGAGATATTCTAGAACCAATATACATTTCTCTTTCCTCTACCTGTGAAGAATTAATATTACCTTAAGATTGTTGTTGTTCAACAATGTTTTTTTCCTCATGTTCATTTGACACATTTTGTGGCCAAATAAATGGAGTTTTCAATGGTATATCTTCTTTTGTTGTTCTTGAAATGATATCATTTTGATTATTGAAAAAATACTCCCACCAAACTGAATATCAAAGTACTCATATGCATATCTAATACATTTTTTAATTTCTCTAGGCAATCAGAATAATTTATATCTCTATTCTAGCTGCGTGCATTATGAATTTCAACAACTGACTGTAATAACAATATATTTGACGCAAATATTGGATGATCTGGAATGAACTTCAAAAATTCCAAACCTGATGATGACGTCCATTCTGCAGTAGTTGAATACTTCTTGCCCCATATTAGTGTTTTCCCATCAATTTTTTTGATACGAAATTGATGTTGGAAGCTAATGTCATTAAGTTGTTCAATGCATTTCTCCTCACCATGCAATCCCAGAATAAACCTTCACATGTCAACAATTTCTTCCAACACATCAAAAATTGGCTCTAGCATGTATGGTTTCTTAATACATTCAATTAATGATGGCAAGCTCCCAACTTCCTTCCTCCTCAATGTGACTGAAAAACGACTAAACATCTGATCAATATGGTCATGAGTGTGCCAACAAGAAGGAAACCAACTTTCACTTTCTGAAAAAATCTCAATTCAACAAGCATGTTTAGATATCCAAAAATAATCTGATTTTTGTTTTCACGACAAGTGTTGTCCAAATGCAGATCCAAAACTTCAAGAAGATTCCCAAACCAATGAGAAAGCACATCATGAATTATGGTTATTGTTAGATTTGCATCATTATGAATATTTGGAGCTGTGAAGTATACCCTTGACAACATTTTCCCATTGAAGACCATACAACCGAACAAGTGATACATAATAAAATTTTCCTCCTGTAAATTTATGGGTGTGCAAACAAAATGTGGTAGAAGTGTTTTCTTTTGGTTCATACCATCAATTATCAAACTCAAATATTTATTTGTATTATCATAACACTTCTTTTGATGCTTGTACAACTTTTTCCTTTCACTTGTTTGTTGTTTGCGATGCTCTTGAATCACTTTGACAATGGAATCTACACAACATAAAAGAAAGTCATTAATAAATATGTTTTTATAGTTGATGACTATACAATTTTAAAAATTAATGTTATGAATGCTTACCTCTTTCTGCCCCTTCACATTTATCCCCTTTTTATTTAAGAGAAGCACATGTATTGCAAATACTCATCCTTGTCTTCTTACGAATACAGACATTGTTGAATTCTTTCTTCCATATTCTCACAAAATATTGATATGTAATAAATCGACCATGTCCTTCAACACCTTCTACATATTCTTTATATAAGTTGTATATTTCTCGTCTTGAGAAATTATCTGGAATATGTATTATCTCTCTATTTGGCATACACTCTCCATGCTTTGAAAAGAAGTCTTTCATCCATGACATTGCAGTATTTGATAATGGCCCAAACTATCATCTATGACGTACTTATGAATAAAATGTGGGATCCTTTTCCAAATTTTCTTGGATTCTTGACAAGTGAAAATTACCCATTGAATGAAACATTTTGAAAGCCTTTTTATAGACAAATAAAGACCTAATATGATAATCATAACCTGAAAATATAGTTTTAATGCACCCCACTAAATATGAATTTTGCATGTTTTTATTCATTGACAAATATCTATTCATTTTCTCCAATGCAAACTTGAAATCCATATGTTTCAAACAATATTTTTGACAAAATTCACTTGAAATGAGAGCATTTATAGAACTTCTTCTCGTCATATATTTTACTCTACCCCTTGTATAACTAGAACATCTTGGATTGATACGAAAAGGTTTGCTCCTACTCGATACAATATTTGATGGCAACATCTCCATCATTGGATCATCATCTATATAAGCATTTTCATCATCATTATGAGGAATATTATCCTTACTATGATCATTTGTGCTTTTGAAAAACTAACTTGGAGGATATTCTTCATCTTGCTCTTCTTCAATGCTACCCTCATAGTATTTAGAATTAGGACTAAATGGAAAATTTGACTCGATGTTTATTGGATATTCTTCATCATGTGCATTGTCAGTGCTGCTCTCATAGTCCATAGGATTAGGACTATGTGGAAAATGTGACTCTTTACTTACTGGAAATTCTTCATCCTGCCCTTCGTCACTGCTGCTCTCATAGTCCTTAGGATTAGGAATAAGTGCTTTATCCTGCCCTTCGTCGCTATTGCTCTCATAGTCTTTAGGATTAAGACTAGGTGGAGAATATGACTCTCGATTTATTGAAAATTCTTCATCCTGGCCTTCATCGCTGCTGCTCTCATAGTCCATAGGATTAGGACTAAGTGTATACCATGACTCTCTATTCATTTGAAATTCTTCATCATGCTCTTCATCACTGCTGCTCTCATAGTCCATAGGATTAGGACTAAGTGGACACTATGACTCTCTATTCAAATGAAATTATTCATCATGTTCTTCATGATTGCTGCTCTCATATTCCATAGGATTAGGACTAAGTGGAAACCACGACTCTTTATTTATTTGAAAATCTTCACCATGATTTTCATCGCTACTGCTCTCATAGTCCATAGGATTAGGACTAGATGGAAACTATGACTCTTTATTTATTTGAAATTCTTCATCTTGCCCTTCATCAATGTTGCTCTCATAGTCCTTAGGATTAGGACTAAGTGGAAGATTTGACTCTCTATTCATAGTGGAAGAATTTTTGTTATATTCATCAATATCAATAGAATTGTTACGCGAAGAAGATGTTGATGCTTCACGAAGCAAAACTTCACTATCAAAAGAATCCATTCCTTTCAAACATAAGAGTTTGAATGGTACAATTGAACTCTCTACTAATGATAATATATAACTTAAAGAATGAGAAATTCCCTCCAAAGTTTCCCTCTAAAATTTTTTGTCGAAATTTTTCCCTCCAAAAATTTCGTTTCATGTATTTTCCTTCATAATTTTCTTCTTCAATTTATTGAAACTTTTTAACTAAAATTTTCTTATGAAATTAATCTTTTAAACTAAATCTTTAAATTAAAATTGTAAACTAAATATTTTACCTAAATTATTTTTTTACTTAAACTATATAACATTTACTAGACAATTAGTAATTTTTATTATATCTTCTATCACACATTTAAAATAAATTACTATATCACCATAACACGATTAATATGTTAAAGTTTTTATAAAAAAAATTAATACCACATTCACCATGTGGTAAAACAATTCCATAATTTCTACTATATCATAAATTTTATTATTACCATTCCTCACATCACATCGAGGCTTTTCAAGGTTCATTAAAACACTTGGAGCGATTTTGTGGAGCAGTTACATTGTTATCGACGACACATTCAATGGAATACTATCACATTTGAAAGGTTAGTTTCCATTTTATTAAGTGCAAGTCTTAAACTCCCATAGGTTTACTAGTAGTTATGTGTCAGTTGGGTTGTTATCTTTGCGTAAAATAATAGACAAAAAATAAATTCCAATAAAATCATATTTAACTTTTTATTAATAAAATTTAGGTTTCTTTTAGAAATTAAAAATTAACATGAGCCATGCTTACTTGACAGCCCCCTGGAAGGCAGGGGGCCACTAAGTTAGTGGTGGGCATGGTGGGCCCGGCTGTAGGCGTGTTTGCCCGAGGCAGAGTGGCCCCCTTGTAGGCTAAGGAGCTGATTCTCGGAATCAGCCCCCTAGCTTACCAGGGGGTCATTCTGCCACGGGCGGGCACGCCCAAGGCCGAGCGTGCCTGCCGACGCACCCACCCTCACTGTCTGACCTGTCATGGGTGAGGGTCAATTCTAGCCCGTAGGCGGGCGCGCTCAGCTATTTGCATGCCTGCCCGTGGCACGGAAAATGTACTACACTTCGTCGTGCCGCGGGTGAGCACACCCATGGCCAAGCGAGCCTGCTCACATGCCAAGCAGGCACGTCTGGTAGTGGGCATTCCCCCCTGGGAAAAACACAAAATGGTCCCCTGGCCTCCTAGGGGGTCGATCTCAGCGATTCTGGGAATCATCGCCCAGCAGGCCACATGGCCATTTTGCCCCGGGTGGGCACACCCATGGTCAGGCACGCCTACCCACAGGCACATGCTTGACACGACACTAAGGCAGGACGACCCCCTAGCAGGAAGAGAGCCGATTATGAGAATCAACCCCTTGACATGCAAGGGGTCGATTCTAATAATCGACCCCTGGCATGCAAGGGGGAAATTCTTAGAATCGGCCCCTGGCCTGGCAAGGGACCTTGGACAAATGAAAAAATAAATATTTTTTTCTAAGGAATGTATTTTTTTTTTCCTGTATGAACCTAACATCCAACTTCTCATGGGGGTCGATGTACCTGCTTCTTGTCTTTTTTTGTTTTTAGATTTTGTTTCATTTTGTTTGTTTACTTAAACTATTGGTTTTTTTATAATTTACTGATTTATATATATGTGTATATTTTTTGCAGGAAAATAGCATCAAGGAAAATTTCTATGAATATTTCTAGACCAAAGATTGCTAAAACTAGAGGTGGATCCTCAAAAAATATTTTTGAACGAACCAAACCTGAGCTAATAACTACAAATCAATCAAGTTCCTTAAAGGATAAGAAATTGATTTCTTACTGGAAGAAATCACAAGAAGTGAAGCATACATAACAGATATTGTTTGTGAAAAATAGAGAAGGTGAACAACATCTGCAGATATATCTATATGTTGATATCGCTAACAATAGTGGAAGTTATGAGGTGCTGGGAAAAGTATTAGACATTTGTTTGATACTGGACACTAAAGTTGTTTATGTATTTACAAAACCACCCAAGTCACATGACAATATTAAATATCAGTTTGCATTGTCAATGTATGACATGACATATGAATCTACAAAGATGTGTAAACAAATCTTAAATGAGATTGCACAAGATATTGTAAGTTTTCTTATTTATATTTATGTGTTTTGCATTATTGTAACTGTATCATTATATTTTTTATAACTTAATTTTTATTGACATATGATATTTTGGTTGATAGAATTTTATTGAAAATCTTTCAATTATGTTAGGAGACATTTATTTTGTAGAGAAAGATATTATGAGCAGTTTCCACTCTAGGTCAGAAGAAGATATGGCAAACAAGCAAAAAATAGTAATCCATGATGCTACAAAACTACATCCAACGGATCAACAAAGAATTCCTATAGTGGATAAATCTAGAAAAGGTAGACATGTTGCTTTTGAAGATGAGGAAGTTGAAACTGACACTGAAGAATATGTTGTCATCACTGAGGATGACATTAGAACTGATGTTAGAAAGGAGAAGAGTCATAAAAGACCAAAAGTAAAAATGCCCAATAATGTCTATGTTATAGTAGATGATGAGGATGTTACTTATCTAGAGAAAAGAGGTGGAAGAAAATAAAAGTTGATCATTCTCAAATAGTCAAGGCTAATAATGAAGACCCTAGTGAAAATTCAAAAGAAAGCAGGGAAATCATTACACCAAGAGTTGATTTAGAGGATGGCATTATTAAAACAAAACAAAATGACATTCGACATCATTTGAAAAAGACAAACTTAATTGAGGGTGGTTGTACATTTCATCTTAATGTTAGACAAATCTATAAGCCAAGTGAAGGACAACTTAAATATTAAATCAGAAAACCACACCACTTGCATGTTCACTACTTGAAGACATTGATAAGGTACAATCCATATGCTCATGTGGCTGATTATGTGCTTCTTGTTGATCCAGTGCAAGTTCCCAACAAACAAGCATTTGATAAGTAAAAATGTTTTGAATATAGTTATTATGTGCTTGGGGGGAATCATTCTGTAGAATCTCAAAGGAAATTGATGGAGGAATATCCCAATAACCCGAGTTTTGAAACAATGAAATGTATCATTTATGTTGGTTTATCAGATACAGAAGCAAAGGTATTGGCATGTGATCATAATGCAGATAATGAGTATAGGATGTCTATGAATTTCATCCCAAGGGTTAGATTTATTCTTAATGAATTTGAAGAAAAATGTGGTGGGGATAAGGCAAATATTAGTCTAGATTTCGGAAGGAATGTTGTATGGAAATAGGCTATCAAATTGAGGAAAACATAAATTCAAAAGGCGGAAAAGTACATTCTAATATATTCAGAAGTATTGATAATATTTTCCAGTTGGCATTTAGAATTGGAGAGATATGGGAGTTGATTAATGATATTTTTAGCATGTGAGAGAATAATGGCATTAAAATCCAAAAGGTCAAAAAAGTATAAACCATTGATATGTAGCGACAGTAAATTAGGTCCTGAAATGAAGCAGCTTCCAGAAGATATGATTATCACAGCTTGTAGAGCATTGCAAGGACTGAAGAATGAAAAAAATTTCAAAACATTATTATCTCGTGTGAAGTCGGGGGAATTATCATTGGACAAAATGTGTGAGGAATTTCAAAAGTAAGTTTGTTGAATTATTTTTACCTATTTCTAAATTATAATTTTCTTTTAAATATAACATATTGTTGTTGGTAGTGTTTATTATACATATCGTTATATTAATTTTTTTTACTTTATCTATTTAGTCATAAGGCTTACATGAAAATACAAGAACAAATGGTTAAATTATTGAATGAAGATAGTTGGGATGATGTTGTACGCAACTACCCAGATTCAAGTTCTACATCAACACTAAAATATTGATATCTTGCATTTAAAAAGGTATGTTGATTTATACATTCATTTTTATTCATCTGTATGCTACTTTTATTTTATAACTTATACATGTATTTGTTTATTTTATTAAAGGTGAAGAAGGATGCAAATGGAGAACCAAATAGTTTCAGAAGTTTTATTGAAAAAATTAAGATCAAAAGATAGAGAAATCAACGTCTTAGTAATGTTGAGCAAGATCCAACTTTTACTCATTTCATTTGGAATGGGCTTGACACTATTCAATATCAAATAATACAAGGTAATTGTGAAGACATTACTAAACTCATACCTGAAAGGGATTATTCCCTAGTTATTGTAGATATTCCCCATGGTTTCAATATATCAAACATTGACTATGATAGTGACCCTTATACTTATCAAGCTCTTAGTAAAGCAGTTGTGGGATTTGTAGAAGTCACATCATCACCACTACACACAATTGGCAATGTTATTGATAAGCTTCAAGGGGAAAACAAACTCAAGGATGCAACTTACATGGTAAGACATTGAAGTTGTATGTTTGATTAATGTTAGAAAATTTATTTATGTATAAGTTAATTGAAATTTTACTATTTCATGTTACAAGAAAAAGTCAAGTCTTATTAACCATAAAAATCAACCAATTATAAGTGATTGTGATTTCATCCGTATTGAAAGTTGGACAAAAGATTATAGCTATAATTCTATGCTTCTTAGTGAGGTAGATGGAAAGAGTCATAGCCAAGTACTAGTTTATGATGTTGTTGTAAAAAAACTAAGATATGAAGATAGAGAAGCAAAAGGAGAGATAGTTAACATTTACCAAAAACCACAATCAGTGATTAACTATCTTATAGACTTATCTTCAAATGAAGGAGATTGGGTTCTAGATTGATTCTCAGGCTCAGGTAAGTTTTATTATATAGAATTGAATTTCAATATCTTCTTTCTTAATTTATATCTCATTATACTAATTTACTTCATTATTTCTTTTGTGATTGATAATTAAGTACAACAGTAATGTTGCCTACAAATAAGAAATTGCATTGCCATTGAAAAAGACCCAGTGCAATGCAAATTTATTCAGCAAAGAATTAATGCTCTTCAATTTCTTCCAGATGAAATGCAAGAAATTGGGTTGAGAAAAGGGGATTATAATGAATCACGTGTAGAAAAAAGGTGAATGAACATCAACCACCATTAGATGGAATGATTGGAAAGGCATACATTGGGAGATTCGCAGACGTCAAAGATCCATCAAAAGAGGAAAATGAGCAAACTAAAGCAGAAAATATTGTGGAAAAAGACAATGATGAAACTCTAGAGGATGAAGAGCTTGGATTACATGATATTATTGATTAAATTTAAGTTATGCTTGGAAATCAAGCTCATTTTTTGTAACTATTAATTAGTTACACTTGTAATGTTTTGACTTTGACATTTTATGAGAAGAATAAGTATTCATTTAATGTTGTTATATGTTCAATATTTGTATTATGTGATTTTCGCTTTAATTTTTAAGCGAATCATTATTTTTTGAAAAAATTTGTGATTATTATTATTATTTGACATGAAATTTAAAAAAAAAAAAAAAAAACAACAACAACAACAACAACAACAACTATTATTTAACCATTTTTTGTTGAATTTTTCCTATAAATATTGTGATTTTGACATGTCATTTCTAACAAAAAAATTATCAAAATGTGTACTTTTTTTGTTATATTTATGTTCAAAATGTTTGTTTTTATGTCAACTATTAACAATTATTGCCTTTTTAGAGACAATTATTTGATGTGCATTGAAAAATTAATTAATGATATATAAATATGTAGAATATCTAAAGTTTAAAATATCGTCATTTTTATTT
>APFE030361208.1:57708-93751 GCA_000404065.3 Pinus taeda
TCAAAAAAATGATTAATCATATCAAATCTTATTTCAAAATATACATTTTTCATATTTAATAATTTCATTCGTCATTTTTATACTATTGATTATTGATTTTAGCGTTTTCCTGACTATATAAGAAACCTAAAAACCATGAAATCTATATACAAATTTTCCAAAAGCAAAAAATTAAATTCCAACCAAACTGACTACAAACAAACAACAAAATATCAATCATCATACTAGACTTTTAGCTCAAATGCTTGAAAATAAACTTTCCTCTTTGCTACACAATATCTCACCATGAGAGACCAATATTAAAGTAAAGAGAGCATAAAAGCTTAAAACGCTTCGGCCTCGCCCCTACCTCGCTTCTTTTCGATTGAAGTACATCCAAATGCAATTAATAAAGTTTGTCTAATCCAATTTATTCAATTAATCTATATATTTAAACTTCAATACCGTAAATTTTTCCGTTATAACTCAAAATCAAACAAATAAGCTTCGGCCTCACCCCTACCTCGTTTCTTTACAATTAAAGTACATCCAAATGCTATTAATAAAGTTTGTCTAATCCAATTTACTCAATTAATCTATATATTTAAAGCTCAATACCGTAAATTTTACCTTTATAACTCAAAATCAAACAAATAGATCTTTATTATAATGTTATTGTTTCCGTCAGACGTTCCTAAGGAATCTGGTAAAATTTTGATGGGATTGTTGGTATTTGTTGTTTAAAACATGTTTTTCAATATATAAATGGCCATATAAATTCTAAATTTTGATGAGATTGTTGATTTTTGCTGTTTTTAATACATAAATGAATTAGACATTTTCAAAGGTATTTTGGTGTTTTTAAGAAATACAAATAAAAAATATTATTGATGAAGATAAAAAAACATCTCACAATTAGATTATTATTATTAGTTGATTGTTGATCATATATGATAATTTTGGGTTTCCCTATATGTTTCTACAAATGACACCTAATGACAGTAAAGTGAAACAGTTTGGTTCACAAGTAAAGTAAAGCGATCATTTTACAAAGAAATTGAGAAAACAATTTAATTAACTGGGGAAAATATTAATCATTGTATAATAAGTCAATAATTAATTTACTACTTTTCATTTCATCCACTAAATATCACTTTATTTTCTTCAACAAAAAATATATAGAAATAAGAAACCAATAATTAGTTTAATTTACCACATGGGGTTTAATATTTGATATTTGGTGTTGTCAGCTCACCATGACCCTCCTTTTTTAACTTTGAGCAAAACTTTATTCTAGCATTGAATCATCCTTGCCATCTCATTTGTGACCTCTTTAGTGGTAGCGACATATTGTTTTGAGGGGTTAAAAGTATATTTGAGGGATATTTGTGGTAAAGATCGTTAAAAAATAACACGTTTGATCGAGGGTGAATAGAATTCCTGCCCTTGGCCATCCCATCTGTGACATCTTTAGTTGTAGCGACCTAATGTTTTGAGGGGTTAAAAGTATATTTGAGGGATATTTGTGGTAAAGATCGTTCAAAATAACACTTTTGATCGAGGGTGAATAGAATGCCTGCCTGTTCGTAGCGACATAATGTTTTGAGGGGTTAAAAGTATATTTGAGGGATATTTGTGGTAAAGATAGTTCAAAATAACACTTTTGATTGAGGGTGAATAGAATGCCTGCCCTCCAGACCCCCTTTGGTCGTTGCTACATATGCTTAATTATTCAAACAAGGCATATTAAACCAAACTACCAAAATTTTGCCCCAAAGGTGCTTTTATAGTAATATAGAAATGTTGTAATGTAAAGTTTTATTTATTAAGGTGATAATTTTGGTCCAACAACCATTTCATTGTTTTTTTATGGTGGAAATAGATTCAATGCCATCAAAAACCCATCGAGCACGCCAAATCTTGAAACTTCACAACTCTAGCCAAGATTTTATCAAAATCATGTTGGAATTTGGATATTTATTTGAGCAAAAACTAGGTGGTAATATAATGTTTTGCTTAGCATTTTAGACTCCTCAAATTATATAAAAATTTATATATATATATATATATAATATAGTATAATTAAAAATATAAATAAATAGTTATAATTATCATGTAATTAAACATTTTCAATACAGATTAAAAAAAATAAAATAATAAAATAAAATTATAATAAATTATAATTAATATGAAATTAACTTAGATTAATATTCTGAATTTACAAAATTTTAAAATATATTATTTTGAAGTATAATTTTTTTCACTAAAAATTGTTCCTATAACACTTGTATTCCAAATTAATAAATTTAAACTCTTCCTATATTTAAATTTAAATTAAATTAAGATAAATCTAAATTTTTTAATTAAATTAAATTTGATAACTATGTTTCAAACTCAGACCATGACAACAGATTAGCAACTAACCTCGCCTCCTATGCATTACCATTTATTTTAATAGTGAAATGTCAATCCCTTCCGTCAATGGATGGAACCAGGAAAATGGACTGTTCTTTTCGGAACAATATAGCAGGAGAACAAGAGTCTTAATATGGAAGGGAAATCTCACGACGGAAAATGGAGAGAAACTTATGAAAGGCCAGAAAAAGGTTGCGAATTGGAAAGAGTAAAACTAGTCAAAAAGGAAACGTAGTGTTTAATACTTTAAGGAATCTTCCCGGAACCGAACTTTGAAGTGACCCTCTACCTCGCTGTGTTTGTGAGGAGATGCATTAATTAAAAATTGAAATGAAAATTATATTGTATTTTTCCAGTTCAAATATTTTTTTATATAACATCGTAATTGTGATATTTTAAGATTTTTTTTTTATTAATAATGATTTTTTTTATTTAAATAAAAAATCATGTTCAAATTGTGAAACTAAATTTTAATAATAAAAAAAAGGGGGTGTTTAGTATTTTTCTCTTTACCATTAATTAACTCAATAGTAGTGGCTCGTGAAGACAACATTTCACAGTTATCGGTGATAATTTCATTATATTCAATTAAAATTTTGAATATTTTACATTGAAATATGATTTACTTGTTTATGAGAGATATTATTTGCATAAATCACATGATATTTTATTTGTCGATTTTTTCGAGCCAACTAGTGTGATTCATTGTCAGGGCAAGTTGAACCACACTGGTTGATTCGAAATGCGTAGACAATTGAAATATCATATGAGAGATATTATTTTGCATAAATCACATGATATTTTATTTGTCGACTCTTTCAAACCAACTAGTGTGGTTCATTCTCAGGGCAAGTTGAACCACACTGGTTGGTTCGAAATGCGTAGACAATTGAAATATCATACGAAGAAAAATCTCTCATAAACTTGATATAAATCACAGAAGGCTTAATTCAATAAATGATTTACTTGTATTTTTTATAATTAAATTAATATTAATTAATTTAAAAACTCTTCACAATTATAGTTATGGTTCCATCACATATCTGACTAAAATTAAATTAAATATTATAATTTATATATTGAATTTTAAATTTCATTTATTAATAATTTCATTTTATAAGTTTTTTTTTGTTTTCTTAATAATTTCCCAATGATGCATATTGAATGTGGTGTTGACCAGTGAGGCAGTGGCCGACGAATGTCACTGAAACACACTAATACACTCGTGATTCCATTGGAAGATCCCCTCACAACCTGCTTGGGAACATAGCATTTTATGATTTATACTTTCATGGTCTTTCACTTTTTCATTTACTTTTGATGTTTTTATTTTTATCTTTATCTATATTTCCAAAATTGTTTTGTATAAAGGAGATTGAAACATAGTTTATGAAACATGAATAAGGATGATAGGATGATTTCTTTTATATTTATTCAGCGAAAAATAACTGAAATTATTTCTAATTATTTAAAATTAATTTAATAATTAAAGAGTTTTTATGTGTGAAAAAAAAATATGTTAAGATTTAATAAATAAAGATTAAAATATAACATTTATAAATATGAATTAAGTTATTTGAGTTAAAATTTAACCTATTTTGAATTTAATAATAAAATAATATATCTTAACAAGTTGAATATATTTAATTTTTCAATTTGAAATGCAATTTTATTTTTCAAATTTGATCTTCGCAAAAAAATATTAAGCAAAACTTATAAAGAATAAAGATCATTTTAGATCTATCTGAATTTACGATCTATCAAGTGTGGAGAAAGATCAAATTTCTTTTACACTAAAAGAGATTTGATCTTCTACACACTTGGTAGATCTAAAAGATAATTTGACCCAGTCAAAATATTTAGATAACATAACAAAACAAAAAATTATATCTCTTTCACACTAAAATAAAAAACACCAAAATAAAACTTATAATTACAAATTTTATCTCTATATGAACGCAAATTTTACTGAATATATTCGCTAGATAAAATTGAAAATACCTTCAAAACTCATATCACCACTTTATCAGATTGGATGCTTCTGTGAAGCAGGATATAAACTAAAATCTTCTTTTGTTAAATAACGTGAGATATCAATATCTCATGTGCAGTCAAGTCTATGTTTGACACGACAAATAAAATGGGGAAACCTCCCCTGAAGCACCAGGAAGGCTCTCCGTGTTGTATTGTTTTTAACGGAGTGAAGTGTTTCGATTGGATTGGACGTTATTTAAAATTTAGAAAATCTAAATTAAAAATGAATTCAGACTAAATCTCGCATTAACCAATTATCTTGCCCTATTCTTTTGGGCGAAGTTTGAAGTACGAAAAAACAGAGTAACCAATAAACGCGGAATCAACGAGCGGTTCAACCGCTCGTTATGGACGAGGAAGGGGGAAGGAAAGCGGGCAGTGATTTCTTTGCGAGGGAAGGAACGCATTTTGTTTAAAGCCACATGACTATCCCTTCCTATCTCACACTATATTCATGCCTGCGCATCAGCTATCCATCGAATCTCTGATTCAGATTTCAATGGCAGATCCTGCTACTCCTCTGTCATCTGGTTTGAGAGTCTTCTTGGACGTGCCGGAATTGCAGGGTGGCAATAAAACCATTTCTGAAAGAGAAACCACTAATGGAGGTGCCTCTGTCCACGTGGCCATTTTCTCTCCAATTTATGCCCAGTCGAAAGCGTGTCTCAATAAACTCGTTCAAATGGTGGACTCCGCAGATTTCTCTCTTCCAGTCTTTTGCGACGTCCAGTGTTGTGATGTGGGGTCCCCCGGCCAAGATAATTATGAAGTGTGCGGCAGATCCGTGCGCAAGCACGAAGAGAAGCATGGATGCCATTACCAAATTATTCAGAAATGGAGATTTGATGCGGCGACTGTAAGAAACAGCTTTTCGATGTTGCGAGTGTAAGTGGCATCCATCTTTGTTTCACTCTAATTTGTTTCCTAATTTCATCTCATCTCATCTCTCGAGAGCTTTGTTTGAGGCTAATTTGTTGGATTGGTCGTTATGGACTAAATTTATGTTAATTTTTTGTTGGATGATCGTTATGGATTAAATTTATGTTAATTTTAAATTTAAAAATTGATAAATAAGATTTTGTATTTTTTTCAGAGAGGAAAAATTTCGTAATATTATATTGAGTCAATATAAAGAGTACATATGAGAAACAGTAAGGGCCAAAACTAGCATCTTTGTGAGCATATGAAAACCAAAAACTTATAGATATAGGACCTCCCTGGGAGATCAGAAACAAGATCATATCAAAAATATAACAAAAACAGTCTTATCAAACAGATATAAGATTTTGTATTTAACTATATTGGTTTTTCACTATTATTCAACAAAACCTGTGTAGCTTAGTATTATTTGTTGATAGTTTATAAAGAGACATGTTTTTGTGAGATGTTTCTAGGCTTTAAACTATTGAACTATTTCTTTAAGTCAAAGAAAAACAAGCGCTTATTACAAAAACAATTTTAGAAAAGACTTTAGTCAGAAATACCATATATATATATATATAAGTTTCAAAAGGAATAAAAAAAGGTTTTACTTCAATTGTCACTTAATGTTATGGTGTATTTTTATTTCATATTAAGAATTATGCATTTTTAATTTATAAGAGTAATATATTTAAATATTTATTAAAATTTATCTTAACTTTAGAATTATAGTCTAGGACAAAAGAGAGTAATTGCAAATATTTTTGTAAGTTTTTTTAATTTGAAAAAAAATCTATTAAAGAATTTGATCTTTCTATACTTACGATAAATGGATCACATTGATTCATTCTATTTATTTATTATGTCTATAAATTCATCTATTTTGGAATAGAGCTTCTAAAATTCTAATTTAATTATTAATAATTATTAAGTGATTTGTTGGATTTAATTTTCATGGAATATTTCAGAATATTCTTTGTAATATACACAAATCAAAGGTTGATATTTAATTCAAAAGTAGTTGTTCTTTTTTGTTCTTATAATAAATAATTTAATCATTATTAATAATCAAAATATTATTTTTAAGTAAAATTACAATTAGTCATTTATTGTGATTTTCTTATTTTAGAAATTAAGATAAATGGTAAAGTTATTTGATGCTTTTATGGATTGATGGTATGAAAAATATACAATTGATTTTAGTAGCTGAACATTTAGTTAAGCTCTACATCAAACATATCATAATTTCACCTTTCTTTATATTAAAAAACACATTATTTGTTAACTATTAAAACAACATGCACATATATATAATATAATTATAATAAATTAATTTATTTATAATTTATATAAATATTTTTTAATATTAAATATATATTAATAAAAAATTATATAGTCTTAAGTAAAAATATTAATGAGATAAGAATTTTTTACGGTCAACCACTTTCCTTACTCTATATAATATTTATTTTTCCATTTTAATTTAATAATATTTTTTAAACTAACAATAAAAATAAAGATGTTGATGGTGTTCCTTTTATCTATATTGGCTAAGGCTTAGTTTTAGCTGGCTATGATCCTCCCTCCTTGGCTACGTTGTAGTTGGCTATTGGTGCCCTCTATCTTTGTCTTCCCCAAAATAGTTCTCACCACAACCCTTATTTAAGCGTGGTTCTCAAATCTGTCAATGCATATTTGTGGATTATTTTTTCTTCACACCATTGGTTCCACTCTCGGAAAGTGTTAATTTGTTTCTTATAAAACTCAAAAGAAATTCTTGTAACATATCCTAAAATTTGTGCATAACTTTATTTCAGCATAAGGTTCCTAACTGAATTTTTTTCACTTGAAGAGATTTTTATTGACTTGGAAATTAGACCATGAACTAGCTTTTATGCTTTGTAGGGCTGGTTTAAAACGTGCTATATATGCTTTGTAGGGTTTGTTTAAAACGTGTTATATAGCTTCTCAATATCCAAATGTGTTTGAGAAAAATAGAGTGTCCAAATGTATTTGAGAAAAATAGGAAACAACAGGGAAATTCAACTTTTTGAATTGGTTTTCCGAAAACTCATCACCTAATACTATAGGATAAATCCTCACCAATAACTCCACCTTAAAAATTACAATTTCTTAAGAAAAACAACAAAAACAAGTTTATAAAATGGCAAAAGCAAGAGATTTTGTCTCACATAAATTGGGACAAGAATTTCCTCATTAATCAAACCCTCAACTAATAACAAATTAAATAAATATTCAACTCAAAAATAAATAAATCAAGCTAATAAATCTAAATGAATCTTTAACTGAATGTCCAAAATACTCTAACTGTATCAAAATATGTTTGAATATCCAACTACATTAAAATAAATTGAGATAAATATAAAAGCGAAGAAGAAAACTTAGAAATCTAACCCTAAAATCAATTTAATTTAAATCTGTAAATGTTGAAATAATGTAACTCATTCTAACTATTTGGTAAAATAAGTCAATCACTTTCTTCTGGGCCTAATGATTAAGAGCATGTGTTTCCTCCTAAGAGGTCACAGGTTCAAAACCAGAGGGGGATAGAGTATGTATGCCTTGCTAGACTTAGCATTGTGGGTCCCTTATCCCACAAACAAGGGAGTCTCATACACCAATTTGGTGTCTGGCTTGGCTCTTACCTTAAAAATGGATATATTATAATGTTAACTAAAATTTACTCAAATGGGTATTCCAACCACTTCACATCAACTTCCCAATTATTATTGATATATATTTTTAAATTTTAAATCAGAAGTCAACTTTATAACGGATACTTAAAAACACATTACATGTCTTATTTTGAATTGATTATAAAATTCAACATCCACCGCAATATAATTTGAAGTTTTCTCAGTATTTATTTACTCTACTGATGAATATTCAGGTTTACAGAGAAGCTGCTGAAGAAGGTGGTGCAAATCGTGTTGAAAAGGCAATTGCCAAAATATCCAAATGGTTATGGAAGCACAGTGCTATCAACGGAGCCCGTGGAGCCCAAGGTTCTTGGGATTACAGGCAACCATGGAGTTGGGAAAACGATGCTAGCCAAACAAAAAAAACATCCCAATCCTGTCATGCTCTCATAGTATTAGATGGTCTAGATGATGTCAATCAATTGAATGCCTTATTGTTCATTCAATCTACGTTTCACTGAAAAGGCTTGATTTTGGTAATAACTTCAGAATTCCTTTGGGAATTTAAACTATGTTCATCTATGGATTCGAGTTTGAAGATGCTCCCAGGTTTGTAAGGAATTTTCGGAAATCCTGGCCCCTCACAAAAGTTTGAAGATGCTTATTTCTTTGGTTGTTTAGCATATGTTCATCTATGGATACAAGTTTGAAGACGCTCCCAGGTTCATAAGGAAGTTTGAGAAATCTTAAACGCATCGATCTTGTTCTTTGCAAAAGTTTACAGATGCTTCGAAATCCCTGAGTTTAACATATGCTGTTCCATGGGTTCAAGTTTGAAGATGATCCCGGGTTCGTAAGTAAATCTGAGAAATGTCCAACTGATCAATCTGGCTTGTTGCAAAAATTTGAAGATGCTTCTCAGATTCATTTGAAAATTTATCAAATCTGGAAGAATACTGATTTACATTGTTGTTGAAGCTTGAAGATGCTTCCAAACTCCTAAAGAAATTTGACAAATATCGAACTTGTTGATCTCTCTGGTTGCAATAGTTTGTAGCTGATCCAAGATTCCTCAAGAAATATAAAGAATTTTCGACGTATTGGTTTTTGTTGTTGCAAATCTTCAACAAATCGATTTCTCTCAGTTCGAAATTTTTGAAGCATAGTAAATATTAAGAAAGTCAATCGAAATGTTATTAATTTTGTTTGTGTTATTGTATACAATGTATACCAAATTTATATACAATCCTAAAATAGAAGATAAAAATGATTGTGTATTTGATCTTGTTTCAGAACATCAAGATGATGGTGTTTTATTATAAACTAGTAAAATCAGTATAGATTTTAGAATGTAAAATACAATGCTTATTTTTCATTATTTAAATTATATTTTTGAATGTTAAATAGAATATATATAAGATTAAAGACAAATTTTAATCCTAAACTTAATTTCTTTTCTTTTAATTTTTTTTTTTTTTTTTTTTACTTCAAATTATTTTACAACATATTCATTTTTGTTTAATTAACCTTATTTTTTATTTAGAATATAATTTTTAATTTTAATTTTAAAGGAGTATGGATGGACAAACAAAATTACACATTCTCTCATACTGAACTGTAGAATGAGCCTCTCAACTCAAATAACAAATATATTTTACCTCTTCCAAAAATCCAAAATTTCTTTAAAATAAATATGTATTATTTCAAAACTTTGGATATATCTTCTTTGTGAATATGTGATGTCAATGCTGCAATTAACATATACAATTTAAGAAAAGCCCCTATTAGCCCTCTAAAAATCAAAAAGCTTTTCTAACACCTTCGCAATATGTCAATCTCATTTCATCTCCAAATCGAATTGTTGTGTGGAAATGAGCTCTTCTTTTCTTTTCTTAAAGGGTTTTTTTAACACTTTTACAAGAATGATGTGTAATTTAAGTGTTCAATAGGGAGGGTTATAGTTGGATGAGAGATAAGGAGAAATAAATCACATGATATGCAATTTAAGAAAAGCCCCTATCAACCTTCTAAAAATCAAAACCTTTTCTAACACCCTCGCAATATGTCAACCTCATTTCATATTCAAATTGAATTGTTGTGTGGAAATGAGCTCTTTTTTTTCTTTTATTAAAGGGGTTTTTTAACACTTTTACCAAAGTGATGTGTAATTTAAGTGTTCAATAGGGAGGGTTATGGTTGGATGAGAGATAAGGAGAAATAAATCACATCAAATGGTCTTCCGGTTCTATTGGATCTGGTTATAATTTTGATCAAAGTATTTCATTTAACATTAAGATTGGTCTGAATGAAATATTTTTATTAATTGAAATTCTCACTTAATGACTTGGTTAGTATAGGATCACAAGTATTAGTTCAAAAGATTCCATTTCTTTTAAGTTTTTGTAGGAAACTTTTCCTTAGTGTTTGTAGGAGTGCAAAGGCCTTGGTTACAAATTGTCTCTGTTATTATGGCTCATCAACATATGAGGTTTCATCATGGCCCAATTGGGTGGTGTGACCACAATTCTACAAGCAAGTTCCATGCCCAAACTGAGGCATAGGAGGAAGCCTCCCACTACCATGCTTCAACCTCCCTTGATACGAAAGAAATCATTTTCCAGATGGAGTCTCAGGTGGCACATGATCGCCAAGCTTTCTTGGATTTGAAACTCACCCTCGAGGTCTCTAGCTAGATTCTTGACCCTGGGCAAATCAGGGAATGAATGAAATAATACTTCCATTATTTCACTCGGCATTGGGAGATGAAGATAGTGCTTGGTCAAGTGTTGAAGGAAAAAAGATAGGATATGAATGAAATGAAATAATTTCATTTCTCAATGATATTCACAGGATCTAGAGGCATCAGGAAATACTAGTTGGAAAGGTTGGACGTTTGTATCACCCATTTGGAGAGTCATCTCCAATGTGGGGGTAAGATTTCTATCCCTGCAGGTATCATCACTCAGGATCATAAACCAGTGACTTCATTAGATGCCCGATCTTCTCTTCTACTCCTTTTTCTCATGGTGTTAGTCTTTGTAATGGCTTTGGGGGGTGGGTTCTGTCCATTTTGATCATGGTGATGATTGCAGTGCTCCTACTAAGGTACTTGGGCTTAATTTGTGGTGGCTTGAGGCGATTTTTATGGGCATGGGAAAATTTTGAATTGCTGGAAATGCAATTTTAAATCTGAAAATAATAAAAAAAAGATAGTGAACAAAAATAGAGATAGTAAAAACTCTCTAATAAATATATATAAAAAAGCAAGAGCCACATGGTGGCATGTCATTGTTTATTTGTATACATGAATTGTGTGCATATAGTTTTTAGTTTATTGAATTAAAATTATGTGTATGAATATGAAATCATTACAACACAACTCTTTAACACATCATATATAACTCAAGCTCACACACACAAGTTACACAACTTTCTTTCACCCATCCCTTTGATGTCAAATCAAGAACACAAATTGAAAAACCATTAATCTCATACAAAAAACATATAACTAAATTTAATAAGAAACCAATTACAATATATGGAAAATTTAGGCGTAACTAATTTCTAAAAAAAAAAGATAAAATAAACCTAAGTATTTGGAAACTAATTCCAAAATATTCAATTTTAAGTTCTAATTTCAAAATATTCAATTTTAATTTCTAAGTGTGATTTTTTAGGTTATTCTTAATCCAAAAAAAACATTAGCTTTTGATAATATCATTTATTTTTCAGTTAAACCTATTTTTATTGGTATTTATTTACATGGGATGGAAAAATAAGTTTTTTGCAAAAATGACTTCTACCTAGATTTTTCCAAAATGACATTTGTATCTTTATTTTTTTATTTAAATAGACAAAAACATTGCACTATTTTCCTTTGTTGTTTACTAATATTTATAGTTATTATTTTAACAAAAAAAAAAATATTTTTTATAACAAATAAGAAAACAATTGGAGCACTTTCACATTTTCTCCACTTCACATCAGATCAGGGAACAAGGATAAATAGAAGAAAAGGGGTTGTGGTGATTGTCAGTTTTAAGAATTTGAATAAAATTTTATTATCTATGTGACAACCCCACCCAAGGTTCTAGTATGAGTCCCAATGTAAAAATGATGTAAATATTTTGTTATATTTGAAATAACAAAAAAAAGGGGACTAAGTCTTGGGACACAGATTCCAAAGATGGGAATGGAGAATTGTTACTAGGGATGATATGGTTTCTTGTGCAAAGAAGAAACATGAACTTGACGACAACCATTAAATGCTAGTTGGTGCATGAAGTAAAGGGATTGGTTCTTGAAATTAAATTGGATGCGGAAAGTACACAGGCACATGCTTGCTTGAGAAAATATTACAAGCAATAGAGAACAAAATTTTTGGAGGGACTGCAACATCAAGGATGTGGCAGTAATGGAGGGGTAGGAAGGTTGCCCCAAAACAAAGGGACGGATTCAGAAAAGAAGACACGGATAGAGGGATATGGGGGATTCGCGAACATTAGGGAGAAGGAAAAGAGCATTCACAACTAGGATGAGGATTATAGAGTGGGATGAAGCAGAAGCTTCAGTCATGTTCGAGAATCAAACCGAGGAAGGAAGAGAGGCGAATAAAAAACAACAACTTCTAGCAAGTAGCGATGAAGAGAAGAGAAGAGAAGGGGATCAGTTCTTTATCCCTAGAGGTTGTGGATTGAGTTCTAGTCTTTGGAGTGTTGTAATAGCTTAGGTTCCCTGGAGGTTGTGGGTTGAGATATGATTTATGGAACCATGTAACAACTTAGGTCCTTGAAGGCTGTGGGTTGAGACAAGAGGCCTTTGGAGCCTTGTAACATCTTAGCTCCCTGGAGGTTGTGGGTGGAATGGAATCTCTAGAGCCCTGTAATAGCTTTGGATTCCTTGGAGGTTGTGGGTTGAGCTAGCTACTCTAGGGCCATGTAACAGCTTGGGAGGAGATAATCATGAAGCCAAGATAAAGACAAGTTCGATCACAGTTCCTGGTTACTACCCGGATTGGTACATAGGTTTCTTGACTCCTTGGAAGGGGGTTATAAACTTTATGTGCACGAGGGGGTGAGGTTGGGCACCTCTGG
Organism: Pinus taeda; assembly: GCA_000404065.3. Lineage (NCBI taxonomy): Eukaryota > Viridiplantae > Streptophyta > Pinopsida > Pinales > Pinaceae > Pinus > Pinus taeda. The sequence continues at coordinate 70,811 of APFE030361208.1, forward strand.
AGTCCCCGTGAAGGCAAGAAGAAAGAAAAATAGTTTTGGGGATTGAGGCAAGAGATCATCTAGAATCCCTGGCACATCTGGCAGCTAGAGTGTGGTCCTAGTAGGAAAAATCTTCCCAAACTCTGGAATCTGGCTCAAGGGTGATAGCTGCAAGTAACAGTGGTTGTATCACTCTATGGTTGGGTGGAAAGTCATATTCCCAGACTCATTTTCCCTGTAGACGAAAAGATAAATATTGTATGATTATTGTTTGTAATTAATGGGTTATGTTGCATTTTCATTGTAATAGATATGGATAAAAATGGATTGCAATATGTGTTGTTGTGTATACATCTGTGATGCAATTGTGAAGGGATATTTCCCTAATTTGTATAGTAATTGTGGTTATGAGTATGCATGGGTACATGGTGTTGTGTTTACATGAAAAAGTAAATAATTTAGTATCCTAAACAAGGGTAATCACAGTGTCTGAAGTTTAAAGTGGTGAAGAGTACCATAACAATGTTGCCTAAGCTATAGAATAGAGGAAAAATTTCACCTTGAAAGAAATGCTTAATGGTATCATAAATAATTCAATAACTGAATTTAACGATCTCAATGATCTATTCTAGTTCCAAACCATGATCAGTTAGAAGAAGTGGGTTCTGAGACCCTTTGTATTACTGTACAAATTTATAAGAAAGATCCTCTATTGTCTAGAGTCAGTCAATGTTTACATTAGGGTATCTATCTACAAATTGTTGTGCCAACAGGAGAACAGTATGCGAAAGATCAAGGGAGTGTCTCGGGGGTGATCATTACATGGTATCATACTTCCATAGGATTTAGCCTTGCTTGTGCAGAAGCCTCCATTCACGCCACGCGAAATTTGGTGATGAGGGGCATGAGCCCCTGACAATAGCCAAATGATCTGGCTACCCATGAGTAGTCTTGAGGAGTGGCTGAGAGAGTTCGTGAGGATTCTAAAGTAGTTGGCATATGGCAAGTGAGGTGGAAGGCCCTTGGAATCTCACACCAGGCTTTGATAGATAAGAGATGCAGGAGAGCCTACTCTTCCATGCGAGGAATTCCCTACCCAGACACAGGGAAGGCTCACGAGGTAGGAACCTCTCAATGTAGCTATCACCCAAGCTCTGAAGGGGTAATGTCGTGGAACATCGTAGTATGACTTCGACGAAGTGGTGAGGTCCTGATGTAGATCTAGAAGCCAAATGGATCCCTCAGACCAAGCTGCAATCAAGAGGATTGGCTTGAGGTAGTTCGTGCAGTAGTAGACCCGGTCTTTGAAGAGAGTGCAAAAATCTCCACTAAAGGATTTGCATGGTGCAGAGCTAAAGATCCATGACTGAGCCATTCTTGAATAATAACAAAGAGAATTTATTGTGGAGAAAATGGGTGAAACTCCAAACTTAAAGAAAGCATCGGATAAGGCTTATCCTCTTGCAGTTAGGATCGCAGGCAAGAAAGCTTTTTATTGGAGCAGACATATTATCCTCTTGCATGATTGGAGATCTGACGTGGATTATCTATGGAGTCCATGCAGGCAGGGATAACCCTAAGATCGGAGGAAGAACTAATGCATGGATGATAGCATAAGAAAATCGGTGTCGACCCTAAATTAGTCGTAGGTTGGGAGGTCATTCCATATGTGCAATGGAAGGATGTGCGAGTGATATGTCAAATTGACTGGGTTGAAGGTCAACAGTTGAAGGGAGGACAAGTTACGAAATCAAGGATGATTCGACCCCGACTAGGTCAGCAAGTCAAGAGATGGGAGTGAGATGATGTCGTGAAGTAAGAGACACATATGCCCCAACCATCCACCCATTCGTTGAATTGGCAGGCCCATGGTGGATCGCCGTGTGGCAGCATGCAATTGGTGATCACCATCCTCTATGCGCGAGAAAGGTAAGGATAGAAATGCACAGAAGTAGATGGAAAAGAAAAAAAAACTGAGGGTGAAACCCTCCTAATCCCATTTCCTTGAGCGGTTAATGGGGACCAGATTTAGCAGTAATGACTTGCCTTCCTTAGTGAGGTAAGGGGGTTTGTTATAATCTATTTGTCCACGTGTTTCCCATTTCTCATGGAAATTTATGTATTAGAGAAGTTATTGACTGTGTTTACCTTTAAGAAAAATATAGAGTAGGAGCACCCTACTCGAATGCTTTAGGTTGCTGCCCAGAGTGCAAGTTATTTTTTTTAATTGATTTGGAAAATAGTTCAATATTGTTTTCCAGAGTGTAAGTTATTTTTTTTAAATTGGTTTGACAAATAGTTCAATAATAAGGTCAATTAATTTCTTGTTTTCATTATTGTTACATATATAATTTATTTGAAACCAATAAATGTCTAGTTTAAGATCAGAATCGAATCATATCCTATTCAAAGACTTGTTACATAAATATATCTTGACAAGTCTCTTTTAGATGATACTTTGCAGGCAATGCATATGAGTTTAATTATTTTATTTGTGTTTCCAATGCATGCAAAATAACAAGAGTTTTGACACAAGTAATAAGAAGATTAATAAACTTGATACTGAATTGACTTAATATAAAGAACAAATAGAAAAGACAATTATTGGATTTGTCCAAGAGGCTATCAAAATATGACACTGCATGCACGGTCGCAATTATTTTATTGAGTCTCAATTCAATTATTGATATCATGAGTGTATATGTTATCTGACACTATAAAGTATTTCTGGAATTTTAGTAACTGATTCTCAAATCCCACATTTTTCCTATATGTTTATCTATATACCCATACCTGCAATCCATTTCTAAATTTATTTTCTTTAGTATCAATGCAGCTAGATAATAAGAGTTCTCTAGTTGCAACTCTATTCACAACTAAATACTTGACACACATGAATACAAGGACATAGTGAATCGCAGGGAAGTTTTTGACGAAATGTGCAAATATTGTCGTAATTCCGTGTGCTAGTTCTATGTATAAGAATTCTTTCTCTATAACTTTGGGCACACCTAGTGTCAAACCCAGGTTCAACATGAAATCAGGTGTCACCTTCTGCTCCATCTCATAGGAATAATTGTTTGCATGGACATAATGACACACATACATTACAAGTAACAATACTGCAGGAAAAACTAATGGAATGTACCCTCTTGGGGAAACTTGTAATGCACCGCTCAAAAGAATAGTAACTCCATTGTGCCATATACAATGATAAATATTATAACAAGAAATATATGAGTCTACTATATTTAAGCATTTCCAATGTCATTAAGGATGAAGTGACAATCATGACTCCAACAACTGCTATGCTTGCATCCAATTTACATAAGGAATTATTGACAGGTGGAAAAAATCCTCCTGCAACGAGTGAGTATTTTCCCAATCAAAGTTATAATTAGAATTTTTTTCATTTGGTATGGTTGTATACTTTTTGTAACAAAGGCCCAGTTGCTTATCTAAAACTAAAATTAAACTAAGAAAAAATATAATTAATCTAAGAAAAAATGTGTAATATATTCTAATAATTACAGAATATGAACACAATCTGATACAATGAGTTAACCAATCTAAACAACATGAATTAAAGGATTTAAATGATCATAATACCATGTGAAATATCATGTGATTTAAAATCCTAACTGGAATTGAATCTAGAAAAACAAGCAAATAAGTTTTGGCTGAAGATTTAAATAAAAATTTCGAAAATATTTTCAGGTTTTCATCCTATTCAAACATTTTTTTTGGTATTTTTTGAAATATGTATGCATGCACAATCTAAAGTAAATAAATAACAATTTCTATCTCGTAAACGAGAACAAATATGCCTATATTTGAATAGTAGATTGTGATGATCAACCAGTAATATATAAATTAACAGATTTTAATTCTTGATGATACAAGGATGTCGACTGCAACATTGTCATAAGAAATCTTAGACATAATTATCAAATATTCGTTCAGAATCAAATAGCATAAGACATAGAGTAATATAGGATACATTTATTAAGTAATTAAAATGATGTGCTGACATAAATCCCATATCTCATCACACATTATCACTGAAAATGGTCTTCAAAAAAGTTGGTACTTCAAAATTGATTAAAAACATTCAAGTTTGTAGTCTTCATTGATTCTCGACCCTTTGCACCAACGCATAAGGATCTATAAATATTAAAATATAATAAGATAAGTCTTGAAACAAGAAAATTGACAGATTTTCTTAAAGTAAATACTTAATTCTAGAAATAAAAATTCCATCTTTGTTCAATTGATATATCGTAGAGAAGTGGTCATCCTTTCCTCATCTTTAGAATCTTCGTAATTAATACTAAGTAGTAGGTGAGGTACATGTACTTTGATATGAGTTTCCCATTGTGAATATATTTGGTATATTGTAGAGAAATAAATGAAAGGAAACTGGTTAATGTTGATCTGGAAATTGACAATCAATCCTTGGACATTTTTCTTCTTCTTCTAATATTTGACCTCAAATTTGGTAATAAGCTTGATTTGTTGAAAAGGATGTTGCAAATTTTTTAGTAAAGTTTGTTGTTTCCAAACTTTAATCTTTTTTATATCTACCTAGTCCTTGCCAACAAGATCTTCCCCAAACTATTTTAATTCTCCTGGAATTGCTTCCTTTAATGACTTGGCACATGATAAGTCAAATTCTTCTATAAAGTTGGTTCCTTTTTCCAAAATTGTTAAACATTGCTCATATGTTGTTTGTATCCATGCTTTGATTTCTTTTTCCTCTTTCTCCCTGCGACTTAAGGATGCAAGCATCAATCTTTTATTTGTCTTAGAGTATACCAAAAAAAAAAAAAAATTGATTTGTCTTCTTCTACCAATGAATCAATTATTTTTAAATTTATAATTTCTTGATAAAAAATTGAGATTTTATCCATATTTTTATACAAGTTTGATTGGTTTTTCCTTAAAATTCGACAAAATTATAAAGCTTGTTCATTAAAATCTTCCAGACTTTGTGTTGCTTCTTGATTCTGATTGAGTTGATTCTTAAGAGATTCAATTTTCTTTTTCAAGGTTGTAACCATAATCTCATAATTGTTTTCTGCTTCTTTCTTCCATATGTGAGTTTGATCTTCATGTAATTTATCAATTCCTAAATTTCATGTTCATGTTTTGCATTTTCTTCTTTCAAGTCTTTCCAAAAAAAAAATCGCTTTCTACAACAAATCCTTGAACTAAAGTGGCAGAATTCCTCTGCCAATTTTCTTCATTGAACAATTCATTTTTCTTCAAATTTTTTGCAAATTGTTATCATATGAAGCTACAAGCTCATTCAAATGATATTGATTGTAATTAACGAAAGCTCCTAAATCTTGAGAGGATTCCTGAGCTTTTTTTTATACCCCCCTGAGCCTGTCAGGTGAATTTAGATACGGTCTCCAAAGTGTCATGTTTCTTTTTCTTTGTTCTTCTGACAACTGATTTTGTTTGAGTATTAAAATAATAATTTGTCAAAGAAGGGATTATAACTGGAACTTCTTGTAACTCAGAAACTGGTTTAAACAAAACTGATTCCCAAGGAGTCTTAGTAGAAATTGGTGTTACTGATGTTTGAGAAGATGTGGTAGATATAATATCCATTTTGTTATATGATTCCATTTTTTCCTCATTTCCCTTGGTGGTATTTTCATTAGATATTTGTTTTTCTTTCTCCTTATCTACTTCCATTTATTTTACTTCTATAGTTTCTAGTTTCTTTTGCTATGTTTCCTCGGGATAATTAATCACAATAATCTCATGTTCAGTTGTTTTTTCTTTTTTTGGAATCTTTTATGTTCCTACACTTTCCTGCTTCTCTTTTAGACTCTTTTTTGCTATGACTTCAGCTTCTTTACCTATGACAACACAATCTTCTGTTTTTTCAATTTCTACCCTTGTTCCTTTTGAGAAATAGTAGAAGGATATGAAGTGAATTGGTTGAAATTAAACTAGAAAATTCCAATAGTCTTTAACTGTTTGAATGAAATATTGAGATGGAGCGCCTTTTCCTTTAGAAAGTTTTTGAATAAATTTTCCCTAAAATCTAGCGAGTATTGTCTTGTTTAACTATTTAATAGTTTGCCTCTTTCAACATCCTGCAGAAAATTATCAATGTTCATAAAATATCATCGAAAGGAAGTTTTTGATGAATAATTTTTTTTATATAACTGAATGTTATATAATAAATGCTAATGATTCAACTAGGATCATAGTCATAATGAGGCAAATGAAATAACCAAACTTCCTTTCTTTGAATCTGTGCCCTTTGTCTCAGATATTGATGTCACCAAACTTGATTGGAAAATTAGGCCAGATTTTCTTTTGCATCTTACTCAGCCTTTTGGCTTGCTCATTCAAACATTAGGGGAGTTCTGAGGTCTAAAATGGGTCTCCTAAGGAAATTATAAAATAATAGTGGAAATAATAAAATAAGATTACATTACGTCATCAAATTTTAGAGGGAAAAATGAAAAAACTATTTTTTCAACTCGTATTTTCAACTTATCTCCCTATGGGTTTACTCAAATTCCAAGCAGAAACACTCGTTGAATGCATAATTTGATTCCTCATCAAGGAGTACCCATGTTGCATATTTTTGATAGATCCTGTTACACAAAAAATGAGAAAAACATGAAAAACATGATTGCAATCACGTTTTTCATGTATTTCTCAGTTTCGTGTAGTAGGGTCCATCGAAAGTATGCAACATGGGTACTCCTTTGATGAGGAATTAAATTTTGCATCCAACGAGTACTCTCGCTCAAAATTTGAGTAAAACCTTAGGGAAATAAGTTTAAAATTAGAGCTGAAAAAAGTAGTTTTATTATTTTATTATTTTTAATCTTTTTACCTTTTTACTCCAAAAATGGTGAATCATCCCCCATGGTTACATCATCATCTTGAATTCTATTGGTTCTTATAAAGTTTATTTTGGTTGTACATTTTTCTTAGGAGGCCCATTTTAGACCTCAAAATCCCCCTAATGGCAACTTGATAGGCACTTCTCTCAAAGCAAGTCTTTCTAGGATATATCAGGTCAGAAGGTGGGGACCAACTTCACTTCCAAAAGATCTCACATAGGAAAATAATTCTCAAAAAACCAGTCACCTATTAATTCTAGGCCTTCTCTCAAACTTTGACTTACTCTAGGAGGTATTGTTCCAAACAAGATTTCATGGAATGGAATCAAAACATAATGGAAAATATCATAAAAATGGTATTTTAAATTATATTCCCATAGAATAGGAGCATAATTTTGAATGGGTAGTTGTTGATCAGACGGGTAGTTCCATTTCATGAGTGGGAATGGAACTAAGGCAATAACAATATCTATCAAATAGCCAAACATACAAAAAATATGCTTGAGCTCGAGGGGAGATGATAATGATAGTTTTAATGAATTTGTGATATTCTGAGACAAAATGTCAGCCCGGTTTAGGTGTTTCCCCTCATTCAAAATGCTATGGATTATTGAGATCCATTTAATTTTGCAATGATTAGGATGTTGTTCCCCATATAATTTGGTTACCATTTTAATAAGAAATCTAACAAGCTTCTTTAAAATAGCTATGGGATATTCCTCTTTTGCTTTGAGCTTGAAACCTTGCTCTTTTTCTCTCAACTAGTCTTCAATTACTATATCATAATTCTCTTGACATTTCTTCAAGATCGTACTTCGAAACTTATTAAGTCAACATTAAGGTGGATTGGGGACTGATCTCGTATATGGCTGATAAGACTTCAACTTTCTAGGAGGCTATGACAATTTCTTGATGGTCTGATATTGTGTGGTTTTTAATATCAACGTGAGAGAAAATCCATAAAACCATGTCATAATAGGGAAAAATTGTGGCCCTAGTTGTTACTTTATGTAACTTTTTTTCTTTGATTGCTTCAAACCGATTGTTCTTTGTTTTAGTAGCTCTTGTGTTTTTTAACCATTCTCTTTGCTCAAAGAAATCAAATATCTCCTCTCAGCACATCGTACTTGCTTTTTGTGTTTTGTAAGTTAAATATGAGATGAGGAATGCATTGAAGTTGAATTGCTATAATAGTGGATCATCCATCTCCTTAATATTTTCCCTAATTTTCTCCATTTGTTGCTTTGCTATTGGAGACTTTCCCATTTTTCCCATTTTATGAAGTATGAACAATAATAGAGCATATATAAGTTTTCCTTATTTAAATTTTGAAAATGAATTCAAGAATTTCTAAAATAACATCCTTCTTACACAAAAAAAATGAAAATGGTATTGTGTTCCCTTAATTTATTTTTTCTTCGAACAAGAATTAAGAAAAGAGCATGCAAACAGAACACTCTAAACTCTTAAAATTTTGTTTAGAAATACAAGAAAATAGCAACTGAATGTGTTCAATAATTTCCTGTAAGCAAGCCAACTATTTTTATTTTCGTGAATCAAGAAAGAATTAGAAAATTTATTATTGATTTAACAAATAATCAATTGAACATGAAACAAAAAAAATTGAAAATCTATATGTAAAAGCGGACTACACGCAAATCAAGAAAAATAGTATTTTATTCAGATGATCGTATAGTTGGGAGGTCGGGAGGGCGGACGGACGGGAACTTTTTTAATTTTATAATTGATTTGTTCTATCACGATCTCAACTATACAATATTCAGGTCTTTTCTTTAGGTTGCTTAATCGGGCAGTCAAGCGATGAGGCAGACTATTTATAAAAAAAATGGTAATCCGCTGTGTTGAAAAATGTAACTAGGTTTGGTCTTCATAAAATGTATTTGTCAAAATAATTTTTATTATTGTTATAATGACTTATTAAAGCATGGGTTTCATGCTTGAGTCATCATTCTATTAGTCAAAGTCACCATTGTGTACTTCTAGGATTAATAAAGAGTCATTAGATTCATTGTATATTTTATGAGACCCTTCTTGGGCTTTCGAACGATGTAAAATGAATCATTTTTGAGTCAAAAATGAATTACGTAATCTCCACACCAAGTCGGCCTCAAGAAGATCAAGTCGACCTCAAGGAAGGCAATTCAACCTCATTGGAAAGCTATATATACAAGGCAGTTTGACTTCATTTGGAGTATCTCACTCTCTCAAGCATAGTTCGATATCTGAAGCTCGAAGTTGGAAGATGGAAAAATGTGAAGTTGAAGGAAGGGGCTAAAAGGAGTGCAAGTTTTATCAAGAAGCAATAGAAGAAGAAAATCGAAGTTTTGGTCTCTCTCTCTCTCTCTCTCTCTCTCTCTCTCTCTCTCTCTCTCTCTCTCGTGTGGGCTGGTTTAGGAGATTGAAGTCTCCTTGTCAAGGTCGAAGCTGTTGTTGATTTCGGAAATTTGAAGCTACTGCTGATGCCAAAAGCTGCCAAGTCGAAGCTAATGTTGATGTCAGAAGCTTCCAAGAAGAAGCTATTGCAAATGTCGGAAGCTGCCAAGTCGAAGTTGCTAGGGTCGAAGTGCTGCTTATATTAGGTCAAATTTGGATCAAAGAAGAAGATGCTAGCTTGGTGTGCAGGAGGTCTTTTCCTAGGTTGAAGAGCTCAAGGAAAACTATTAAAGGAAGAGCTTTTGGCTGGGTTTTCCCCTAGCAGAGTGCCTACATATTTTGTCTTGTATTTTTGTGATCTTCATGTACACATAATTTGGTAATTGCTTGATGAAAGATAATATAACAAATAAGTAAAATAAGCCAACATAATTCACAAGAAAATTAAGAAATAAAAATCTAACCCTGATCCTACTAACATTAATTTCTCAACATGGAATCAAAGATAAGGTCAAAGAAGATTGAAGATCACATCGTTGGCTTGAAGGAAATGATTACTCCCTGTATGATAAGAATGGGATTCAATATTGCAGGAAGCTATATCAAAAACATCTTCTACTACTTATTAAACAAAGTCAAAAGCCAAGGGTTCTTGGTTGCACTTACAGGTTCACTTAATAATGATAATGCATGGATTATTGATAGTGAAGCATCTAGGCATATAAAAAGAAAGAGTAAACAACCTCACACTCTATCAAAGGAATCATCTTCTCATACAATGGAATTGGGAGATAACAAAATCTATTAAGAAGCCTGGGATCAACATCACTAGAAGTTGGAGAATGAAGCTAAGGTGAAGGAGGAAAAAGACAGTTTAAGGATCTATTGCAATTAATTTAAGCAACCTAAAGAATTTGATTAAAGAATCACATAAGGAGACCTTATAAGGAAATAAGCTTACTATCTTCAAGGACAATGTATCACACAGTAAAGGAAGATAAAAATTAGAGGAATCATTCAATGCTTGAAAGAAGAGGATAGATCTCATCCTTGAAAAGAAGAAAGTCTTGGATCTAGTAAAAGGAAAAGTGAATAAGTCTAAAAAGAAATCAAGAAGCCTAAAGAGCCAAAAAAAAGCGAACATGGATCAAGCAAACTTTTCCAAAGAAATTTCACCAAAGACGAACATGATGGAAGGACTCAAAGTCAATGACCTATTTGCTAGGAACTCTTAGGGACTCTATCCCTTGCATCTCTCAACCTTGGAAGGAGCCCTTACCAATTTCCAAAGAAAAGTACCTTACTCCTTGTATCGTATTTTATGTTTGGTTTCCCTTACATATCTGAGTTTGTTTATATTCAATACTAATCACATTTCAAGTCATATTTTTGTTTAGAAAAACTTGTTGAATACACAAGGGACATGGAAGAAGGCTTCACAAAACAAAGAATGTTTCATATTAAGCATCGCTCCAGGGACAAAAAATTAGCATGCCTGCATTTTGTGATATGGTTATTCCAACATAGAGATGAGTCCAACCATTGTTGGACCTGCGGCAGATAACACATGACTACTCTCGGGACATTGGGGTGAAATTCCCCACTAGATTATTCTCTATGTGTTGTCGTGACATTTTAATGTTTAATATTTTGGTTAAAAAAATTATCTTTTTAGCCGGACCAAGTTTTGGTTTGGCGTTGAATGGAAAAGTAATTTGCTCACCTAGATTATACAAAGAGAAATTAAATATAAAGAAAGGTGGGAGATGACAACAAACTTGGGGAGCGGTGCAACTGAGGTGGTGCTACTAATCATACAGGTATGTGGGCCATTAATGTGATTGCCCCTGAAGCTCTTGTATAGCTTCATATGATATTCATTGGATTTCTTTAGGGGAAGACACCGTCTTGCTTATATGCTACTGCATTAGAGATCTGGGCATATGACATTGGCAATATTTAGAATTAGTTTTCTATTGTATTTGTTTATGTGGACTCGCTCTTTCATGTTTGGGACTCATATGGATAGTTTATGTGGGTTATTCAGAACTGGGGTGGGATAATATGTGGTTCTTTGGACTTCTCCTATCGAAGCTCATTCACTTTCTACCGATTATTGCTACTGCATGCTACATATTTTTTGTATCTATATTACCCATTTTATTCACATGACTAAGAGGCTTAATGTCTATCAGGACTAAGATTACTAATCTATTCTGTCCTCCATATAATTTTGGGGAAGGTTCATGTTTGTATCCTATTAGTTTACATTCTCTTTGGCGTAGATGGATAAACTCATTTATCATTTCCTGCCCCTACAAATATATTGGATTCCGCTTTTGCAATCAGTGGTGGACTTGTAGGGGATGTTGTTGTTGTTGTTGTTGTGAAGACTTATAAATCCTTTCTGTTTCTAAGTCATTGGCCTGATTTCTACCTATTTTCTCATAATTCTGAATTGCCCTGGTTTTGGCATTAGCTTTATGGCTTTTCCGACGTCGGTTTTTTACATTGTCGGTTTATTTCAAAATTTCCCAAGAGGTGGGTGTGTCTGCATTTTGATGGGGACATCTTTCTACTACCCATTACTCGCATGCTTTTCTATCCGGTTGATCACGTGACATGGGATTCACGTACTTGAGCTCAAATCGGGGTTCATATTATATATATTGTTTTTTATTCTATATCAGGTTTTGGATTATGCTCGTACTACACTATCTGCGGGACATGGGTATTATTCTCCGTCGTCCATCCTCCTTCGGGGTTTGTACTTTTCCTGATCCCTAGGTGATTTGAGAACATTCTCTAAGCGCTCTTCATTAGGGAATTTCTACCATACTGCCACCTTTCTTTTCTGGACTATCTTACATCACATCCCTACACAATTCTGGTCAGTCTTCTTTATTTCTCTAGAGGTATGGATGTGTTGGACTCTAACACATTTGCAAAGGAGGAATTTATTCGTGCCACCATGGAGGCCGAGAATAATTGTCGTGTTTTTTTTTATATGGGTCATTGAGGTGGAACATGGGATGTGCCTACTTTGCATTCCATGCATGATGATGTTCATGTGACAGGTGGTGCACATGTGGCCCTTGATCATCATGTTGACCACCACGGGGACTTTGGATGATGATCCAGATGTGTCCATCGTTCTATTAACATTTCATCCTACCACCTTCTTTGGTTTTTGACAACGCGGTGTTGGTTGATCGCATATCCAGCTTACAGAAGTGTGCGCTCGATGGTAAGTGGAACTTTGCGGACTTTAGTGATGCTAAGATGCGTTCTTGGGTGGATTCTAAATGGAAAACCCTGCTTGGTTATATGCCAATGGTGGTTCATCTACTTCGTGGGTGGTACAGCTTTCATTTCCTCAATCAGGAGGACCTCATTAAAATAAAGGTTATCTCGTGGATTAAGGACATAATTTTTCTTGCGCTCCATGCCTAGTATATTGGGTTTAACCCACTGAAAGATACTCCTCAAAATAAACTTATCTGGGTCAAATTGTCGAGGTTACCTAGTGAGCTCTGGACTAAGCAGGTTTTCATGGATATTAGTAATGCGATAGGCAAGTTTGTTTACGTGGATCCTAGGTGTCTAGGGGCTCAGGAGAAGAGGTTCGCTTAGATCCTGATAGAAAAAGAATACAAAGGTGGTTTCCATGACCATATTGCTCTACATTTGGGGAATACAAATTTAACCCAACATCTGGATTTTTGGGGAGTGCCTTTCCAGTGCTCATACTACCATTATACTTGACACCTACTGGCTCAATGAAATTTCTGTCGGGGTAGTAGGAACATGACACAAGTGTAGAATTTCTTTAGTTCATTTAGGTTGTCCCTCGTTGATGATCACGTACATGGCTCCAGGGGTGGGATGACACAACATGGAAACGCTTCTCGGCTTTCTCCAAGTACTTCACATGATCCTTTCACTCTTCATCCCTCCACTTTCTGGTATTTTCATACTGGATCCTCCCCATTACTGTCCCCTTATCCCCTCTGTCATCTGACGAGCTTGCTTATTCGAATGATAAATCTCCCTCCCCGAATATTCCCTCATCACCTCTTGGGAACTCTTTTCTAGACAAGAATTTCCCTATTCCATCCACGTCACATGATGTGCCTTCTACCTCACACATCATTTACACACCTGCTCCATCTCCTTCCCATTACATTATGCCCCCCCTGGGATGTAGGAAAAGCCTTACTCCTCCTAATTTTCCTCTTGTTTCACCTAAAAATTATGTTGATAGAGACCTGGATTTTCTCCTCCATAGGAAGACCCTCAACTTTCGTACCCTTACCTTTCATAAACCATCTAGCTCATCATCCCCTCATATCATTCCTACCTCTATGGGGAATATTATTGTCCAGAGAAAGCATAATTGGGACAGTCGACATTTCCGCAGACACATCTGTCCAAACCCTTTCTCTTCCCCAAATGAACAAACTCTTGTTGAGGTTCCTATTTATGTTGCTAATTCCTCTCGGGCCCTTGGAGCTAAGATGCCCGCTTAGGGTTTCTCATGACTTTTATACTATCCCTTAATATTCGAGGACTGGGGGCCGACCCGAAATACCTGTCTTTCAAACATCTCTTTACTTCCTTCAGTCCATATATTATTATCTTACAGGAGACCATGCACTTGCTTCCCACTATTATAAAATATTTCAGAAAAATATTACCGGCATGGTACATGGCTACCACAGATGCTGCTGGTTTATCGGGTGGTCTAATGGCTCTATGGGACCCTCGATGGGTCAGGGTCAAGGATTTCTCATGTATTGGTAGTATCCTTCTTGATGGTTATAATAAATGTCTCTCTGGACGCATACATATCCTCAACATGTATGTTCCATAGAAAAATAAACCTATTTTTTGGGACAACTGATCTCATCTAGGATCTTTGAGATGGTATCTCTCATCATTGCGAGGGACATGAACTGCACGATTGGCCTGGATGAGTTATGGGGACGCTCAAGGAAAATCGACCCAATGGAAGACGTGCTCAGAGATATTATCATGGAGTCCAATTTTGTGGACATTTTCCCACCAAAATTTGTCCCTACTTGGGATAATGGTTGGGCGGGGACAGTATTTATTGCGAAGAGACTAGATCAATTTATTATGAATGAACAGGATGTGGAGCACCTGGGCAATGTACAATCAGTGGTGATCAATAGTTTTATCTCTGATCATCAGCCCATTGTGTTACAATGGCACTGGGGGGAGTACAGGAAAGGTATTCCTTTTAAATTCAATCGGGTTTGGTTGGAAGACTAAGACTTTCATGAATTGGTGTGCTCTATTTGGGCACGGGAGGTGGATCAGCGTCTATCTCGCATGGAAAATTTGTTGGATAAGCTTGATTTACTCTATGGGTAGGTCATAGCATGGCAAAAGAGGAATAAATATGCTCTGAACAAGGAAGGAAAAGGTATCATCAGAGACTTGGATGCCTTTGGCTCCCAGATGGCTTCCCATGATCTCTCGAATGCTACACGTTGTTGTACTAAAGAATTGGAACAAAAGAGGAAGCACATATATCTATATTTGAATCCACTTGACGCCTCAACAGTAGAGCCATTTGGATTCGGGACGGGGACCGCAACACTAAATTTTGCCACATATTTTCTAATCATAGACGTAAAATTAATACTATCTAGAAGATTCAAGATGCTGATGGGAATTCTTGTCGGACACAATCCGATATTTGTAAAGTTGTTGTCTCACATTTCCAGGGTGCCTACAGTAGGCCGAATGAGATATATACTGAGGATTTAAATTGGGGTGTGGAATTATATTCTAATATGCTTGATGCAGAAGCTAATTATGAACTCTTCAAAGTTGTCTCTAAGGATGAGCTCATGGATGTTTTAAAATTCTTTAAAGACGATAAAAGCCCCGGGCCAGATGGGTGGTCGGTGGAGCTTTTCTCCCAATTATTTGATCTTTTTAAACATGACCTTCTTGACATGGTCGAGGAGTCAAGAACGCAAGGATATAGACACCCACACATAAATTCCACTTACATTGCTCTCATTCCGAAGCGGTGCCCTGCAGATACTTTTACTAACTTTCGCCCCATCTCTCTCTATAATATTATTTACAAGGTCATATCCAAAACGATTACAAATCATTTGAAGAGTACCTGTTGGGCATGGAGTCCCCCCAAGGCAAGTTTTGGGGCTTAAAGCCCAAGTTTTGACCGAATATTTTTGTAAAAGCTCTGCGAATTGCGGGCGCAAGGCACGAAATTATAATAGAGTCATAAGGTTGTTCACCCTAATTTTTGTAATGTAATGTCGGCTGGATAGACCTAAACATGGTTTGCGGACCATGGGATTGTATAAATAGAGTGAGGCTCTAATTGTATAAGATAACTAATAGAAGATAGAATAGAAGAGCATGAGAAGTCTAAGTGATTGATTTGAAGTGTAAAGTGTGTTTGTGGGTCATAGAGTAGGAGAAGGCTCTGCAACTGAGTGCGCAGAGGCCTAGTAGTCTGCAGCTGAGTGTGGGGGGCAGGTTGAGTTTGTAACCATTGGGAGAATCAATAAAGAGAAGTTTTACTAAATTTTTGTGTATCTTTTCCTGGTTTAATGCATGATTGGATATAATTTGCAAGTATATTGTCTATATACTACACGAACCTATATGAATGTTTTTGTATAACTACTTATAACTTAAGACATTCAAGGAGGCGAAGGTAATTAAATATTACTAGAAGATAAGTAAGATCTCAGGTAATAACGCAGAGCGCGGTGCAGGAACTCCATATCCCTTGGTTAGGGTTGCGCAAAGACAATGTATCAGGCTGCAAGGAACAGGAAAGTGTGCGCAGGAACAAATAGTGGACCAGTCGAACCTCTCAGACATCTCAAGGGTGCGGAAACCTGGTTCTAGTACCCTCCCATACTACTTCGGGTGAGACCTCAATTCGCACTCCACGGACTGTTGCCAAAAGGACTAGTAGTACAGGGATTTGTTTGGCTATTAACTATGAACCTGGGTTAGCTACCAACAAGCCAACAGTACCCTATCCCACTATATCACTCCAGAACAATTCAAGTTTCTACAAAACAGGAAAATTCATGATGTTGTTGCCATAATCCAGGAGTGCCTTCACTCGATCCACTCTAAAAAGAAGAATGCTGCCATTATGAAGGTGGATTTACAAAAAGCATATGACTGCCTGGATTGGGGATATCTCATACTAGTCCTACATAAAATTGGTATTCATCCCAGGGCAGTGGAGTGGATTATGGCCTATGTCACAAATATCAATTATGTTGTCATCATCAACGGTTACCCCACAAATTTCTTCAGGGATAGAAGGGGTCTTCGTCAAGGCTGCTCACTCTCGCCGCTCCTTTTTATCCTGGTGATGGATGGTTTGAGCCTTCATAAAAAAAAAACAGTGGTTGAAGGTCAGTTCTTGGCATTACACATGGGAAATGATATTGATATTTCACATAGATTTTTTGTGGATGATGTTCTTATTATGGGGATGCTCCTCAATTTGCATGGTTTTCTTTATATCACATATTTTCAAATTTGCTAGTGCATTCGAGCTTTATATGAATCTTCATAAATCTATTATATATGGCAATATGTGTGATATGGAAACTATTGAGTATATAAAAGGTCTTTTCGGGGTGGTTATGGACCATATTTTGAACGGTATGAAATACCTAGGTTTCCATATCAAGCCGTGTGGATATAAGGTGGTGGACTGGATATGGCTTGTGGAATGATTTTTCCAAAGAATATCAGGTTGGGAATATAGATGCCTATCATTGGGACGTCGTATCATCCTGTCACAAACTGTTCTGATGTAGTTGAGTGTATACTGGGCACATCTCTACCATATTCCCATAACTATTGTGAAATGCCAAGAGAGGATTATGGCTAAGTTCATATGGTCTGGTAGTAGGGACAAAAATAAATTCCATTTGGCAAAGATGTCACAAATATATCTCCCAAAGCGTACGGGAGGATGGGGCATTTTGAACATGAGACGCTTTGGTGGGGTGTTATTGCTCAAATCACTATGGAGGGGGATCTTTGTTGAAGGTTCCTGGAGTAGGATCATCAGGCACAAATACCAAAAGGACCAGGATTTCTAGTTTTGGTATCGCAGAGGATCTATTGGCATCTCAACGGGCTCGGCTATCTGGAATAGTTTCAGGAAGATAGATAAACTTTTTTTACAGAACCTTGTTTGGAACATGGGGTCGAGAAACAACATTATTATAGTATCTGATCACTTACTGGCCTATGGGGAGGATCATCACATACCGGCGACTTTTATCAGTTTTTTAAATGGTCATGAGATTTTTTTTCTGGAGCCAAGTCATTGACTCATGGAGGGTCTGTGTCCCTCCTGGAAGGTGTGTGTGCTGGGTTTGGATGGTCAAATGGCAATAGTATGGGAACGGACTCGCGCTCGCATGAACTTCATTGGGCATCTGTCGTGAGGACTCCATTGACCGCCTTGTATGGTCTTGGAAGATGAAAGGGGGGAACATTATGGTGGCAGATGCATATAACAACCTCTGTGAAAGGGAGTCCCAGCAAATGGAGATAAGTGACTTCTATAAATTTTGGAAAACAAACTCTCCCAACAAAATCATTCTCTTTTTCTGGTTGGTATGCCGCAACAAAAATCTCACCTGGGATAATCTTCAGAAGAGGAATTGGCATGGTCTGAGCATCTGTGTCATTTGCGGAAAAGAAGAGGAGAATAATATTCATTTGTTTCTAAAATTACCCTATACGGTTCAGCTATGGAAAAAAATGGTGCATACCATTGGTTTTCCATATAACAGTTTTGACAATGTCCAGAACTACATGACTTGGTGGGTTCTCAGAAATCCTTTTGGAGAAGTGTTCCTCCTACACTATTTTGGATGATCTGGAAATGGAGAAATAAAAAAAAAATTGAGAACTCACAAGTCTGTTTTAGTTTGGTTTATGAACGTTCTATCTCTTCACATGCCATGGGTCTCCCACATGATAATGGGTCCAATAGAGGACCCTGTGAGGAAACATGCCCAAAAATGATATACCCGATTCGTTTTTTTTACAGGGCGGCATAGAAGAATACATGTGGATGCGGATTTTGGATTGGGATATCCAGAAGAACAGGAATTTTGTGTACATTGGCAAGCGGGCATTGGTTCGAATACAAAGGTAGAAGCAATTGTTCTATGGGGACTGTTATGGTTTTCACACTTTCTGAATATCCCTAAAATACATATTTTTGGTGACTCAAAATCCATTGTTCATCATGTTCTGGGTGATGCTAAAATTGAACAACATACACTCAGGGGGTGGCTCAAGAAAATTGACAATCTATGGACTTTATTCTAGAATTCCTCGATTATGCATATAAGTAGGGAATTCAATCAAAAAGTTGACCGATTGTCAAAGGAGGGTCTGCTGGCACAACTGGATTGCATGCACATTATGGTCAAGATGGGAGACACTACAATCGACGTGGGAGTGTTTCCATTCCCTAGGTGACTATTGTTGTTATGGTTTTTTGATATATTTGACATTAAATGCTTATCTTATATATGTTTGTACATATCCCTAGTTTTTTTCTTACTATTGTGGCAGTGATGTTTATAATCTGGAATATGTAGAACATATGCTTTCCCCTCATGTAGATCTGACATGGTTTCATAATTGCTACATATTTTGTACACTGTATATGTGGTCTAGCTTTCTGGGTCATCTCAGATGATCTGTTGGATTATATGATGTATGATGTTTGGATGGGTAGCGAGTTTTTCACTTAGGAATATTGCGTTGTATCTGATTTGGCATCTTGGAATCACCCTATATGTATTTTGATCCCATTATATATATATATATATAGATTTTTTTTTCTGCTAAAAAATCAAAGTGAAAAATGCTCTCCAAAATAATGATAAAATAATAGAAAATTATTCTCATATAAATGAAAACTAAACAAAAATTAAATTAATTATATTTTTTTCATTATAAAAAAGTATAAAATATTGAAGTGTGATTTTTAAGAATTTTTCTAATTAATTATTTTTTCATAAAAATAATGTTCAGAGTTTAATAATAATAATAATAATAAAATGTTGAATATTTTTTTCTTTACCATTAATTAACTCAATCATAGTGTGCCTTGAAGACAACCTGCCACAATTATTGGTGATTTCATCATATTTAATTAAAACTTTGAATTTTGATGAAATTTTGATTTATTTATGATTCTATTTTTTTTAAGACTACATGACATGTAGTTAAATTTAATACTAATTAATCCAATAGCAATAGTCAGGTTTCCAAAAGACAAACTGTCACACTTATTAGTTATGATTCCATCACATATTTGATTAGAAATTTTAATTTTAATCATAATTTTATATTGTAGTTTAAATTTGATTTATTGATGACTTTATTTTATAATTTTTTCTTTTCTTCCCACTAAATACTTCGATTATTCATAAATTTACACCAAAACAATTAGTGAATATGATACTTTCACCTATACTTTCTAAAGCCAATTTACAAGAAATTTAAATTCTATCCATTAAGTAATCTTAAGTAATCCTACAAGCTTTGTTAGTATTATGTACCAATCATCCCGACATTCAGAGGTAAATTGATGTTCATCGATTGAGCTAGATGCATATTGAATGTGATGTTGACGAGTCAGCTAGTGTTTTTAATTTGAAAAACATCTTTTATTAAAGAATTTGATCCTTCTAAACCTAGGATAGAAGGATAGATGATCCTAGGATAGATGGATTACATTGATTTATTTTATTTATTTATTAGGTTTATAAATCTATTTATTTTTGGAATAAAGTTTCCAAAATTCTAATTTAATTATTAGGTTTTATTTATTTTTATTTTTTTCAGTGGGGAAGAACCCGCTGAAGAAGCATCATACAACACATCGCCGAAGCGAGTATATATACACATCATCATAGGTACAAATATCGCCGTAGCGAGCAGAAGCGTCACCAATACGTCATCATAGGTACAAATATCGTCGTAGCGAGCAAAAGCGTCACCAATACGTCATCATAGGTACAAATATCGCCGAAACGAGCAGAGACGTCACCAATACAAATATGCTGCATCGCGCAGCTCCCGCATGTACCATTTATTTAGTTTATATGATTGTGCTAATATATTTCACTTGTAAACTCCACATTAAACATATCATAAATTCTACCTCTTCCTTATATTAAACACGTTATTAAAATGCTACATTTTAATTATCACAAAAACATGCAAACAATTTATAGATAAAATTTTATATTAATTAATTTTAATTATAATTTACATAAAAATATTTAATAAAAAATACATATTTTCTTAAGTATATATATTAAATATAAAATATAATATATACTATATATATCTCTAAGTCATATATAAGTTTATATATATTTACTATTATTAATATTTTTAATTATATAATAATAATTTAACAAATTAAATATATATATCTTCCGTAAAAAATATTAATGATAAATAAAAATATTAAAGATGATGAAAAAAATTACCTTCAATCACTTACTCTTATATATATATATGATGATGATGATCATCATCATCATCATCATGGTTAACGTCCACTGAGGCCAAACTTTGGTCTATCAGACCTAAAGAAACTAATTATTTAGTTTGATTTAAGATTTTATTCCTATGCTCAAAAAGCTTGGAGAGAAGCCTCCCGAGCTCACTGTAATTTTGACAACGTAAAAGGCTAGGAAGTCAGTATTGCAACAAAGATTTTGAAACTGAGATCTAATGTGGTTGTGCATGGGGCACTCTAAGTGGAAGTGATTTTCATCCTTGAAGTTCGTATTCTCACAGAGATGGCAGAACCTTTCCTAATTTTGACAACGTAAAAGGCTAGGAAGGTCAATATTGCAACAAAGATTTTGAAACTAAGATCTAATGTGGTTGTACGTGGGGCACTCTAAGAGGAAGTGATTTTCATCCTCGATGTTCATATTCTCACAGAGATGGCAGAACCTTTCCATCCATGGTGTTTTAGGAACTGTTTAATGACCCGTTTCACTATGGAGCTCATGAGAGTTCATTCTAATCTTGGCTATATTAATTTTCTTCTTTGAGCTAGTTAAAACAGAGAGATACTTTTGATCTTCTAGGGTGGGGTTGATGACCTCCTTATAATATCTTAATTCTCTTTTAGCTGCTAAATCTTTCTCACACCACATTTTTTCTTTGAACTTAGAAGTAACAATATTTTTAATGTTATTAATGGTTTGCAATGCAACATTCTCGTCGATCTCCCAATGGTTTAACCAGGCCCTGTTGTCTTTATACCAAGCTTGTTTGAGCCTTAGGTGGTTTTGGCTAGAATTTAAAGCTAGCTTAGGAAGTCTATGGTCTTCTATGTTATTAAGTTTGTGCTTGTACAATAGAAGCCTAGTCACAGCTAGGCTCTCGATAGGATAAAGACCCACTTCTATAAGGAGAATAGGATAGGGTGTGTTGCTTTTAATTTTGAGGTTCTACGTTATAAAACGCTTCTGGATTTGCTCAATCTTTCTCTAGGATTCTCTAGAGATGCTACAACCCCAAACCTCACATTCATATAAGATAACCGGAGTGACTAAAGTTTCAAAGAGGAAATTCTTTCTATCCCACATTACGAGGTTTGTCGTTTTACAATTATTTTCAAGACCAAAATAAGTTTTCCATCCCCCATTAATCCTTTTCTCAATGCCATAGTTCCACTTGAGCTTGTGATGAATATCAATTCCTAGGTACTTATAGGAAGACACTTCCTCCAAGTTACTATTGCCATACATAAAATTAGCATAAGTGTCCTTCTTGGATTTGATAATCATAACTTTTTTTGTCAGTGTTAACAATTATACCCATGGTAGAGAAGAAATCCTTAAGAAGTATAAGTTGCTTATCAAGATCAGATGGGCACCTTGCAAGAAGAACAATATCGTCAGCATAGAGAAGAAGGATGATGACTATCCCAACTAAGATCGTGCTAGCACATCCTGCTTCCTCTAAACAACCTTCTAGCTTGTCGATGTAAATGCCAAATAGGGTAGGGGAAAGGGGTAAACCTTGTTTAACTCCGATATTACACTTAATATCTTTCGACCACCCCTCATTGCTCTTTAACTTAGCAATTACATTCTCGTATAACCTTATAGCGGCAGCTCTCAACTCAAAAGGAACCTTTAGCTCTTCTAATATGTTCCAAAGGTTGTTTCTAGGAACCGTATTAAAAGCCTTTCTAAAGTCCACAAGGAAACAAAAAGAGATTGGATTTATCATTGTGGCATTCCTCCACAATGATCCTAAGCGTAACGAGGTGGTATTTTGTTGAGTGTTGCTTTCTAAAACCCGCTTGGCCTTTAGCCCACTTACCTTCACTTTCAAGCCATATCCTCAACTTCCTTTCCAAAATAATACCATATAACTTGGCTAGGAGAGGGCTGATCATAATTGTCTGATAATTATAGGGGTTATTTGTATCCCCACTTTTAAAAATAGGTATAATGAGGCTCTGAGTCCATGGTTTAGGGAACCCTTGCTTGACCGCTTGATTGAAAAGCTTGTGAATGTGGGGGATGAGGACAGGACCTCCAATTTTTAAGATTTCCGCCTGGTAACCTTCAATGTCCTTAGCTTT
>APFE030361209.1:0-28443 GCA_000404065.3 Pinus taeda
ACATCGCGAGTTAGATGGATCTAGGTTGGTTTATTTATAGACTTAGATCCACCTTAACTCTTGATCTACCAAGGGTAGAGAGGGATCAAAACTCTTGTGGCGCAAACTTATTTTGGAGCGATGATCTATCTCGATGCTTATATATGGAGTTAATATGGATGTAGGATGGTATGATATAAATTTCACATCTCTCTATATAAATGTATTCTCATTTTTAATTTTAATAAAACCTAGATATAATCTTTATAGAATATCCACATAGTTCTATTTGATTGTTTTCACTATATGCATTGATTTTAGTGTAGGTTTTGATTTCTAATCGTAATCTATTACTTGCATTAGATGCATTAATTTCAGTGAGGATGTTGTTTTTTAATCCTATGTGATTGCTTGCATTAGATGAATTGATTTTAGTATAGATGTTGATTTCTGATATGATGGAGCTGAATTTATGATGGTACAATAATTTTAAAGTGATTGGATTAACAATGTACATTGATTCTAGTGTAATCACAAAAAAATTACTCACAATGTGCATTGATTTTTATGTTATAGTAATTCAACCTATTAATATTAGAGAGAAAGAGAGACAAGGTATGGCATTTACTATAATAGCCCGAGTTAAAGATTTGAATGGTTTACTATTTCAGCTACTCGTTTCGTTAATCCATATAAAAATATGGCAAAATTAATAATGTCACTACTAAAATATGTAAAAGTTGCCACACTATGGAGTTAGAGGGAAATTATTAACAATTAATTAGCTCTCAATTCACAATTCACTTTTAAATTAATTATATATTATTATAAATTAATTACTTTTAAAAGTTTATAGATTCATTTCCCTTTTTTTATGCATAACTTTTTCGTTATTCGTTTTATTTTAAGATAATTTAAGGAATATTTTTTTTATTTTTTTATTTTAAACTAATCTTAAATTTTATTTTAGTCAATTATAATTTATGGAAATAATTCTAAATTTATGTAATTATATTAAATTTCAAATTATTTTATTTTTATCACAATTTATTATCACTAAAAATTTTACTTGTAACTATTTCAATCTAAAGATCATAGCTAAAGTTTAAAGAGTTTGGAAAAAAATGTTATCATTCATATAATTTGATATACTTAATTTTAAAGCCAGTGCTAAGCCAGATACCAAATGTTACATAACATAAATTTTCCAAAAAAATTATCCAAAAAAATCTTAAACTAAATTAACTTATTCTTAATTTCTAAAATTATTTCTAACCTAATCTTTTTATTACCATCTAATTTTATATGGAATCACTATTATTTATTTATTATTCAAGAATTATTATTTCCAAATTTAAAGATAAGTTATATGATGATAAAGAGTTATTTAGAAAAAATAAACTAATGTGTAAAGAAGTGATCAACCCCAATCTTGATAACAAGTATGTCTTGACTAGTGATAAGAAGAAAATGGACATTTATTACATTTCCTAAGCAAGAACGAATTCTCATGACCTTCAAAGTGAAGGCGTTGGTCAAATTCCAAGAATACCTTGGTACAAAAGAGTTTGTCAACTTTTCCATACTAAGACGGTTGAAGATGAAAAGCAATTTTTCTGTGGGATTGTGGAAAACTCACTCACATATGTTCTAATTTTCAAAACATTTGCCACATTACCAACCTTCTTCACATCTTAAATCAACATCTTCACATCTTAAATCAACAAAACTATAGCGCCATATTAGCCATTCTCTCCCTTCTTTTCTATCATAAAAATAAAATATTTTTATTTTATTTTTATGATAGAAAAGAAGGGATAGAATGGTTAATATTAATGGTTTAACTTTCCATTAATCTTTTACTTTCTTGGTAGACATTACTCACCATCATTATCATATTCCACTAATACTCTCAAATTTATTAATTTAATTATTTTATTCAATTTTTTTCTCCCCTAAATATTTTAAGTTTAATAATTAAATAGTTTTGGATTTTTTAATTCAAACCAATTTTCCATATATATATTATATATTATATATATATATAATATATATTAAATTATTTTCTAATATTTTAATAAATAATAATATTAAAAATTTTAGGGACCTCTAGTAGGTTTCTCTGCTAAGAGTTAGTCTTCCTCGAACTTAGGAAAACACTAAATGTCCCAAGACGTAGAGGCATCTCACAAAATTGCCTCTTAAGAACCATGAGCACGTTATTACGTGATTTTCCTTGAATAAATGTGATGAGTTAGTGTGGAGGAGATTACTTGTTCTCACTCATGCTCGTTTGACAACTAAGTGAAATGTAGTCTAACAAAACGGAATAGTTGCTCAAAAAGTTGGAAATTCCAGTCATATTAGGTGTCCTACAGTTTTTTATGGTTCTCAATCCATTTCCACCATCAACAACATGATTCAAAGAATGCCTCTACAAGCTTTTTTGAAATTTTTTGCCACTTTTGACCACCCCACAATTATTCGTGATAAGATTTCTCACCATATAAAAAATAATAATACCTCAAATCCAACTCACTTTTATTATTATTTCAAAAATATTATTAAAAAATCATTTTATTACCGATATTCCGGCCACTTTTAACCACCCACCCAATTCACCATATAAAAAACAATAATACCTCAAATCCAACTCACTTTTATTATTATCTCAAAAAGTATTATTAAAAAATAATTTTATTACCAAAATCTCGCACTTTTTAAACCACCCGACAGCATTACATATAAAAACAAATACCGTCAAATCCAAACTCACTTTTATTATATTTCAAAAAATATTATTAAAAAAATTAATTTATTACAGATTCGGCCACTTTTACCCCAAGGCCAAATCACAATATATAAAAACAATTAATCTCAATCGAACTCACTTTTATTATTATTTCAAAAAATATTATTAAAAAATTAAAATAGAGAGGACCACATGAACACCCCGAACTAGTGTTACACAACACCTCAAGAGGTTTTAATTTCGAAAAAATGGAAGTTGCAATTAAACATGGTCAAATTTAACACAGGATCGGTTATTTTATTTATTCAATAATGTAATAATGGTTTACGTTATTTAATATAGGCCAAATTCAACCATGTGCAATCTAGAATGTCCCCATTGGGTTATAAAGCCTGGAAGCTCCGTGTAATTTACATTAGACATTTTCAAGCTCATGTTAGTTTGAGAAATTCTAAGTGCAACTCATAGGTTGGCTACTCTTCAAAGCTGAAATTCGTCAAAAATGAGGAAGAACCCAACAAATGGGCACTATTACTGGACATGCTCGGTGCATCCATTTCTATCACTCCCAATGGCAAAGACACTGCACTCTTCTGACGTCCATGAGACTGCTACAGCCTCCAAAAATCTGGTAATCTTCAAAATGTTCTAATTTCCTTTTGTTTCCAACAAATTTAGTTTATTTTCTTTCTATGCCCTATATTGAGGTTGCCACTCATGTTCCTTCTTTCTAACCTACTACCATTCTTGTGAGCCCTAGTCACCCCAAACCTTCCCCACCAGGTTTCACTTTTGGACAGACCTACAATTTAGTGTGTCCTTGATCTATATAAGGGTAAAAAAGGCATGCTTGAAACATAACTGTCACTCTTCTATATATTAGGAAGAATAAGCTGGGAGAGAAAATCTTGGAGAAAGATGGAGAGATTTCTTGTGTCAACCTATGGCCTATATCATATGAAGCTATGACTAAGGTTGGTCTTATGCTTATTCCCCTAATGTATCATGTTAATGTTCCTTTTATTCTAAATGTTATGGAAATATGATAATGTTCCTTTTATTCTAAATGTTATGGAAATAATGTAGAAACTATTGAATAATATTCATTTCATTTCTACACTACAATCTTTTTTCTGTAGTTTTACTTCTTAAAGTAAGGGATTAGTCTCTCTTTCTCAGGCAGAGCAAGATGCCTTGCCTGTAGTAGGTTCCCAGCAACATCTAAGCAAGGTATTTCATATATTGATCCATACCTTGAGCATATCCAGTACCCAGTGAAGAGCCAGCCACACCTGTGGCATATCCACCGTCAGCCCATTCTGTAAGTTTGAGGTAGATCTTTTAAAATCGGGTTTCTTTCAATCAGGCAACTAGAACTATCCGTAAAAGTTTTTTATATTAATCCAAACCCTAAAAATAATCTAAATGTTTTATGAGCTAAAAATGGAGAATAATTTTTTTTTATATTAATGCAAAACCCAGAATTAATTTAAATGTTTTATGACCCAATTATGGAGAATAAATTGGTTGAGTTATTCTCATATGAAATATTTCTCTCATACGAGATCTGAAGCCAGCTGAGAGGGAGTGGAGCGTATGATCATAATAGCGTAAACTGTCCACGCTATGGAGGGTATGATCATAATAGCGTATGATCGTAACTGAGAGGACAAGGGAAATTCAAAGCATAACGACTAAGAGTTTTTTATTTCCCTTCGAATTAAACACCAACAACAATAATTATTTTTTCCTCATGCAAATTTATATGAGGTTTTTTTTTCTGTAATGACATGTCAATATTATGAGGTGTTTCTATAATGACATCATTAATGTTATAATGGGAACTGAAATGTTTTTACATTTGGGAACTGAAATGTTTTTACATTATCTTTATAGAAGCATATCTAAAATATTACTATGTTAGGGTTCTACATAAGTGGGAAATTGATTGATCCTCTGAAGTGATTGAGGGTGCTAGAACTGATTAACCTATACTTTTGAGACTTGATCTTTTGAGAAGTAATTCATTGCACTGTGGTGGAAAATTGATTGATCCTCCTAAATACTCAATTGGCTTGTGTAGCTTTTCCTGCGTTTAGTTGAATCAAACTTGCATCTTTGTCCTGAAAGTTGATGGCTCTAAGATCAAGAACCGCTTGAATTCTGATATCACAGCGGCTTGTTATCTCCATAGTCTGTGATCATTGGTATTCTTGGAATTTTATGCCATAAGAACAACTATGAGTTAGAAAACATCATGGGTTATATTAGAGAAGGTAATACCATGCATTAGACAACATCACGAGTTAAGAATATGGAGAAAAAGATGTTGTATGGCTTAAATACAATGTCTTTATTTTAAATAATGTGAAGTCGAGACTAGTGTGACTAACTTTTTTGGAAATTCTTTTATTAATAGAATACAATAGTAAATATTTGAAGATATTCAGATAATTAATCAATTAAGATGGTATTCATAAATTAACACACATGTGAAAAAATGTATTGGATCTGATTACTTGGAGGTATTTCAAACTTTTCAAGTAAATTATGAGAGATGATATTCTTAAAATAAAACACACATGGAAACATTGAATGGGCAATGTTTTCCAAATAATTCTTATCAGCCAACGGAGATTTAGCAGGTACAAATATCCTTCACTGGCCTTCCCCAACTCTGGAGCTTTAATAAACTTCATGGTTGAGTTTTGAAATTCTTCACTGCTGAAATGTTGAGATACCTGTAACATCATCTTCTCTTGAATCAGCGCATATTGGTTATTTTTATTTTCAAAACCAAAATCAACGTGGAATGGAGCATCAATGTAGAATCTACTAGACGGTACTCAAAAAACACATTTTTGTGCGTCCTCTCATTATATGTGAAACCTTTATTTTGAAACCCAATTACCTCCTTTTTTATTTCAGAATGATTTGACGCATTCTTGCGGAGTTTTGCCAAACATTGTCCTATCACATCACAGTGCTGCTAATATTGATGTTGTGGGAATCACGAACTCTTTTACAAACATAAATGATGATATCATGTGATTTTGTAATGTGATATCCACGGGAAAAGGTCTGGAAAAATATTCTATGGTCTTCAAGTCTCACTAAAATCTCTCCTTATAAATTACAAACATTAACAGTCCCAACAAATGAACTAACAGTCCCAACAAGAACTTTGAAAATTTATGTAGTAATACCACTACAATGCCGTGAGAATATTTGTTTTCCTTATGCAAACAGGAATTTGACTGCTAATATCCATTGCTTCCAGCTGCCCCACAATTCTATCATAGCCACATAGCACAACGAATTCTGCACAACAGGAAATATTCTTTACTAAAAATTCCTTCTCTTTTGAAATAAATCCTGAAAAGTGTGGATTTTCTTTTGAATTTTTTATAGATCACTATTTCAGTATTTCCTGGACTTCCAAATGTAAATTCAGGAAGCATACTTGGATTTTATGTTAAATTGTTATCTGGTTGTGCAATTGCAAACATATGACTATACTTTCTCAATTCATCTGGTTGTTTACTTCCAAACATGCATCTTCTTCGCAACATGTTTCTCATCGTGGAAATCCTCATAGGGTAAAATCTTTCTCACAAACTGTTGCAGAGTCTCCACAAAAGTTCTAGGTAGAATATTCCTCACAATTCCCTTCTTGGAATGGACAGGCCACAAATTCAACTTGGGAAACTTTTTAGAAAAAGTAGTTCAAACATATAAATAGTTCAGATTCAACGTAGAATGTGAAAGGGATACGTGTTACTAATGTAATTATGTTGCATCCTTACAACTTCATTTATGTTCATTTTATCTTTATTCATGTGTTAATAACTTAATACAACTTTAATTGTTAGTGTTTTGTAACATAAACGGTTCAGTGGAGACTGATGATTTTTTGAAGTTAGAAAAAGTAGTTTTACATTATTCTTGTGAGCTGATTTGATTGGATGAGATGTTGTGGCTTTCTATTAGGTTCTGAAAAATTCACACTTGTGGATGTTGATGTTGTTGATGAGGCATATCTATGTTCAAGTTTAGACTTTGCAAGTTCTTATCATTCTCATAAATGTGTTGATCTTCATCTTAAGGAGGGAGAATATCTTTTTCTCTTGGCATTTAAGGATGCCTCTAGACGAAGCTTCATGGATTCCAAGCCTTGATGTTGACCTGGACTTCTTGGACTTCATGAATTGTTACTTTAGAGATATGCCACTCACAATGGACACTTTCAAGCATTTAATATCTCACATGAAACTGAGGCTTATGATTTAAGACAATTGAATAACATTTTGTTTACTAATTTTTATTATCAATAATTTTTATATATCACCATGCTTCTCAAATTTATGCCTTACAAAGTATAATTCAAATGTTTTAATATCATCTTTTAGTTAATCATACTTGTAAAACTCTCCATTTAGCTTCTTGATAGTCAATGTAGCACCACCTAGAAAGTGATACGACCACTCCAATATAAATCTGTTTGAAAGCACTCCAAGAATTTTAATAAATGTTATTGGAGTCGTCTTATCACTTTCTAGGTGGTGTTACATTAAAGCTAAATGGAGAGTTTTCCAAATATGATTAATGAAAAGCTAATCTTAAAACATTTGAATTATACTTTTATACACTGAAAATGTACATCCTAGGGAGCCTTTACTAATGTCTTTGACTCAATGAAAATAAAATCATGGCCTATAAACATCTTCCGGATGAAGTATATAAATCAGAAGTTAATTATTTTATGATTGGGAAATTAACTAGTAATTTCACCAAATGTTGAAAAGAAAATGTTGTAAGGCATAAAATTGAGAAGCATCATGATATATAAAAAATTACTGACAATAAAAATTAGTAAACAAAATGTTATTCAATTGTATTAAATCATAAGCATCACTTTCATGTGAGATATTAAATGCTTGAAATTGTCCATTGCCAATGGCATATATTTGAAGTGACAATTCATGAAGTCCAAGAATTCCCACTCAACATCAAGGCTTGGACTCCATGAAGCTTCCTCTAGAGGCATCCTTGAATGCGAAGAGAAAAGGATTTGCCCCCTCCTTAAGATGAAGATCAACACATTTATGAGAATGATAAAAACTTGCAAAATGTAAACCTGAATACCTATATGTCTCATCAACAACATCTCATCAAATCAAAAGGCCACAACTTCTCATGAAATCAAGCTCACAAACAAGCAAAATGTAAAACTCCTTTTTCTAACTTTAAAAAGTCTTCAGTCTCCATTGAACCATTTCAGTTACAAAAAACTAACTATTAAAGTTGTATTAAGTTTTTAACACACGAATAAAGATAAAATGAACATAAATAAAATTGTAAGGAGACATCATGAATACATTAGTAACAGGTATCTCTTTCACATTGGAAGCTGAATCTGAACTATTTATATGCGTGAGGTACTTTTTCTAAACCATTTCCCAAGTTGAATTTGTGGCTCGCCCAAATTCTTGTCCATTAGAAGGGAATTGTGAGGAAGACTCTACCTAGAACTTTTGTGGAGCTTATGCAACAATTTGTGAGAAAGAATTTGGAGTTGGAGGATTTTCAGTATGAGAAACAGGTTGCAAAGAAGATGTATGTTTGGAAATAGACAAATTGCCTCAAAGCATTGAATGAATCTCAAGTGATTTCTAATCTGTCAGAAGTTGTGTTCAAAGTCGTTGAATATAAAAATTACAGTCATATGTTTGCAATTGCACAACCATAGAGAAATTTAACATATTATCCAAGTAGACATCCTAAATTTACATTTGGAAGTCCATGAAATACTAAAATAGTGATCTATCAAAAAGTCAAAAGAAAATTCACACTTTTCCAGATTTATTCCAAAATCAAAGGAATTTTTTGTAAAAAAAAATTCCTATTTTGCGGAATTAGCTATGCTATGTTGCTATGACAGATGGTGGGGCAACTAGAAGTAATGGATATTAGTAGTAAAATTCATATTTACATTAGGAAATCAAATATTCGCACCACATTGCAGGCGTTTTACTTACATAAAGTTTCCAAGTTCATTTGTTGGGATTGTTAATGTTTTTAATTAGAAGGAGAGATTTTAGTGAAAGTTGAAGACCACAGAATATTTTTCCAAACCCTTTCCCGTGGATCTCACATTAAAAAATCACATGACATCATCATTTATGTTTGTAAGAGAGCTCGTGATTCCAACAACATCAATATTAGTAGCATTATTACAGGACAATGATTTGCAGAGCTCGGCAAGAATGCATCAAATTGTTCCGAAATCAGAAAGCAGGTACTCGTGTCTCAAAATAAAATATTTTCATATGATGAGAGGACGCACAATATCTTCACCGCAAATAATCAGGGTGTTTGTTGAGTATGGTCTAGTAGATTCTACGTTAATGTTGGAGTCCATGTTGATTTTGGCTTTGGATATAACAATAACTAATATGCTCTAATTCAGAAGAAGGAGATGTTACAAGTATCTCAACATTTCAGCACTGAAGAATCTGAAAACTCCAACCATGAAGTTTCTTAAAGCTCTAGAGTTGGGGAAGGCCATTGAAGGATATTGATACCGACTAGTAACAAATTGATTATTTTAACAAATCTCCACCAGCTAATAACAATTATTTGAAAAACATTTCTCATTCAATGTTTCCATGTGTGTTTTATTTTATGAATATCATCTCTCAAACTTACTTGAAAAGCTTGAAATACCTACAAGTGTTATGAAGTAATCAGATCCAATGCATTTTTTCACATGTGTGTTTTAATTTATGAATACCATACTAATATATTAATTATTTCAATATCTTCTCATATTTACTATTGTATTGTATTAATCAAGAATTTTCCAAAAATTTAGTCAGACAAGTCTCAACTTCACATGATTAAAATGAAGACATTGTATTTAAGTCGTACAACATCCTTTTTCTCATGGTATTCTTAACTCGTGATGTTTTCTAATTCATGGTATTATCTTCTCTAATATAACACATGATGTTTTCTAACTCATAGTTGTTCTTATGGCATAAAATTCCGAGAATACCAATGATCACAGTCTATTGCTAGAAAAAACAAATAGGGAAAAGGAGCTAAGAAATAGGTTGTTCTACACAGTTCCATTGTGGCAAAGTCAACTAGCTCAAATAGACACAAGGATTTAATTAAAACATAAATTTTATGCACAACAAAAAAAAACAAAGTAAAATAAAGGGGGTTGCCATAAATCTACTTGTGAAGGATTAATACCATAACCCAAGTAGCACACTTTATATTATATGTCGAAACATAAGAAAATAACATTAGTGTGATAAATTGGAGGTTGCTCCTCCAAGTGAAAAAAAACACAACAATTTACTTACTCGGGTTGCAGAGTAAACTTCTATAAAACTTGGTAAAAATGGTTTTCCCTCACCCACCAATATTTCCTCTACAATTTTCTCCTCACTATGTCAAATATAACTTACTCAACATAAAAAATGAATTTTACATCCATATTTATGTTAACATTCAAATTTGACATTAATTACATGATAGAGAAAATATTTAATACACACCATGGTTGATTTTACATAGTAAACAGTTTCCTGAACTTGCAGGTGTTGTGGAGTGTGGAAAACACGTTATTGAGACATTAAAAATTAATCTTAAGACTTCAATGTAAACCCACCAATAATAATTCACGTAGATCACTTGATCCACATATCCCACCAGTGATAATCTACGTAGATCACTTGATCCACATATCGATTGGGATTGGCACTCGCGCGGTACAACTCCATTCCAATGCAAACTGCTCCTCCAACCAGGTAGCCTATGCAAATACCTCAAAAATTTAATCAACCTGCCTATAAAAACTCCAAACAATACTAGTCTATGCAAGTAAAACTTTACTTTAAACTTGGCTGGATTTTTCTCTCTCCTTCACACATGTGGACAAAAATAGAGAGTATTCAGCGATTTGAATTGCTCTAAGTGAGGGAGGTAGAATGTATATTTATAGTGTATGAAAGAGACTGAGTAAGTGTGACTCTTGGTTGGGTTGACATGATTTTATGGTAGTTCAGGTTGACTTTTGGAAGTAGTTTAAATTCAAAATTAAAATTTTTCTATTCGTTATGTTTCTTTTGGGGCTGGCTTGGAGTATATCATAATATGGATAACAACTAGCTAAAAAATTATACATGATTCTCTATTATATGTATGTAGACTTTAACCACCTTATCCTTGGGTTGTTTTTGTCACTGTGCACTAATAGATCTCCACCATCTATTCAATCAATACCATGAATTAATTGTGGACCTACACGTTAACTATGTGCCAACCTCGGCACTAATGGGTCCCTTTGTTTGATTGTATGTGAAACTACATATGCAAATATACCTGAATTGTTGACCTTTTGGCCTAAGATCTTTGACCGATCATAAATTTTGATTAATTGGGATATTTCAGTCTTCCACATACCATTGGAAGCGTATTTCCAGGCCACATTCATCTATGCACTTTGCAAGAGCATATGAGTTAATATCCCAAGATAGAAACTCCTTCAAAGTTAAACATCTCCATTCTTGACCTTGGAATTAGTTAAGAAGAAACCTCCAACAATCATAGTCATAATATTTTGAGGCATCTTCATGCATCCTACTACTATGATAGTTCTCTACTAAATATTGTAGGTACCAAAACACTCTCCTTTATATCTTGGAAATCAATACATTATTCAACATGATCAATCAATGACACATAGTCATGCCAATAATATCCTTCACAGAGAGATCTCATCTATGCACTAAAGTTGAAATCATTGCACTCAGGTTTACATCAATTCCAACGTGCCAATTCCATTGCGCCAATTCCATCCTCCAACTCAACAATGCCAAAAATTACATTAGTACCATTGAACTTAAGCAACCATTCAAAATGTTCCTGTATTAAAGGGTAACGAGAAACATGGAATTGCCTTAAATCCGATGGTCTAAATGCAACTATAAGTCATGGTTTGTCCACAATGTTATGGGTGGTGTTATATACAAAGAGACTTCTAACCATAAGGCTCTTAGGAATAATGGGGGATGTATTTGATTCAATATTTTTTCAAGTAGTCTTCTTCTTTCTTGGAGCTATGGTATCATTAGATGAAGTATCCAAGGTTTTGATCAGATTAGTTTTAGGAGTCACCAAAAGATAATCTATTTTTTCATATTGATTGTTCTCTTCAAAGGGGATAAATCTAAATCTTAAAATAATGGGGAGATTGATTCGAATCCTCCTTGGAAATGGCAGTAGAAGATGCTTCCTAAAATTCTAGCAAGTCTTTTAAGGGGATCTCACAAGACAAGATCTATCCTAAGTGACAACATTATGATGTGTGGCCCATTATCACAACAACCACTACCACCTACTCTTTAGTGTAATTTCACCACAATGGAGGCTTCCCTAAATCATGTTACCAAGTATATATGTAGTCCAACAAGTAAAGGTGACAAGGGTAGGCCCAGTAGAGATGCTCTACCTAAGAACGTGGCTTAGCTAGCATAATAAGGAAATACACATTCTCTAAGAGGCATAATCAGGGCCCAAAGTGACGTAGGGTTTTATAAATAATCAAGGTCAACAAGATAATATAGAATCACAAGGCAAAGAAAAGGGTTGTAATATATGTATGCAATCAATTGATGGCACAAAAAATCTTGAGCAAGCCCCAAGTTGAAGCTAGGTGAAAAATTGTGTTTTTGCTAGGGAAATATTTTCCTAGGGAAAATAACATTAGCCATAAAATGGAGAAATTATCCATGAGAGTAGGTTTATTTTGAGGAAAATACCTCACAACCAAGTGTTAAATCCCTCCAACAGTAGCATAGATAACCCTAGTTTAAATTAACTCCTAACCATAGCTAGCGACTTTCCTTGAGCTCAAAACTCAGGTTTGTGGCAGAAAAATGTAATTTTAAGATAATTTTTGTTGTGATCAACAATTTGAACACGACCAATTCGTTAACCTTAGATGATGGACTACATTGGATACCTATGTAGGATAAAATAATAAAACCTATCAAGTAGTAACAAAATATAAAATACTAAGCTTCAAACTCACATTATCACTGGAGATTCGACCCTGATCCAACCACTTATTAGATAGCCCTAAGCTGCTTATGTGTAGTCCCTATGCAGTCATTGCACTTATTTCCATCACAACTTCTAGGGATTGTGTAACTCCTTCTGGCTGATCAATCTACTGGCTAAATGATCTATCCTTTGGCCCTCGAGTCTCACACCCCAAATCCGGACATGGATCTGATCTGCTCCTTCGTAAATTCACGAATATCGTCAAGGTTGTTACTCTTCCTCAACGTGGATTTACGATGCCCAATGTGGCTCTATGCTACCTCTTCTAGATATCTCTCTGCCTCCTCTGAAATGTATCTCCGGATTAGGAAAATTTCCAACCAAGAAAGATATCCATACACCTCACTGTAATAAGTCTCCTTAATGACTTCTCCTACAACTGTTGCGCTTCTCTCTTGAGAATTCAATCTCTTGATATCACTGGATGTGTATTTCCAAATTCCCATCAAGCCTCTTCTTATAATCTCCTCTTTGATCAATCACGACTCATATTAGATTCTAATCAATGGCTTAGATCATCTTGACTTGATCCTCATCTTATTCTAGAAGATCCATATCCAATATAATCAATACCCTTTAATTATTTTAATTCGTAAATTTAGACTTAGGCCTCCATTAAAAAAAAAAAATTAACTAAAACCTCCTTCGGGTGAAATTTCCCAAAAAAAATTGTTATTGTGGAATGCATGTGTCCTAGCCTCCCTGCAAAATCTTGTAGGTAGAGCACATCTGATACTACCAGAAATCAATAGTTAATGGGTCTAGTCAACAGTTAAGAGGCTTGGGTACCTATGGAGTGGGTTCCCTCAAGGCTTGGCTTGTTATGACCCCCCTAGCATGAACAACATGGATTCTAGTGAAAAAATCCATCCATCAAAGACTAAGATCAATAATGCATCCAAGTGGACCATATTTGAGTGTTAAGGGCATATTAATAGTTCAAACAAGGATCACCATCCAATATCAAGACAAATTCCTTGTAAAGGTGTTTTCTCCCTTAATAGGTGTGGCTAATTGTCAACCCTATTAGGTGCTTCCAACCCTCAAGTTGAAGTGGAATTTCCAAGGTCTACCCCTCAACTGATAGGTGTTAGTGTACAATAATGATGATAAGGAACGTGAAAGAGCTTCATAGTCGAGTTCCATGGTTAAAGGGACTAACCGATGGGTTGTCTATATCATGAGTGTATGGATGTAAGGAGGGAGTACTCATGGAGGCATGAGTTACCTTTATTAGCTTTATTTTTCCACCTCTCTTATGTGCCTTTTACTTCTATTGATTATTACTTGTATTACGAGTTATACCTTAAGGTTTATCTAGTTCTCTTTATGATGGTAACAATATGAGTTCCCATTAAGATGATTCAGTTCATTTCTCATAAATGTTGGGACATGCAATGGTTCCTCTTCATGTAATAGAGCATCTTATGCTGAGGAACTAGGTGATGTCTAATGTAGAGGTTAGATCTCATGCTATGATTTTTCCCATGTGCTAACATTATGTCCCAACCATATTTTACATTTTGGTTTTCTTCTTTCATTATGGCCATGATATTATTTTTCTTTTCTTTTAGCTACATCAACCTTAAGAGAAACATTTTTTTAGCCCAAATCAAGTTATGTGAACATATGAGTGCCAAATCATAAAGAATCAATGACAAGTTGAACTTGAAGAATGGAGGTGAGGTATGGGGTTTTTCTTGTGGCATGCAAAGTGTTAAGTATGGTATAGGGGAGAATGGAACACATTGTTTCAATCATGGCCTTTCCTAATAGTGTCCCTCCTTAACTCTAAGTACTCAAGGTAGGTCCGACTAGACTAGGGCTAAAGCTTAAATCCCCTAGTAAGGTAAGAGAAAAAAATTATAGTCAAGGTCTATCAGTCTTTCATATCACCCCATAATCAATATTAAATGCCCAAAACAAAAAAATATCTAACAACCCAATTGCAAAATTATCAAAGTACCTTCAAGTAGTAGCCCACCTTCATCCAAGTGCAAATTATGGATGGCGAGAAGCAAATGGTTGATGCAAATGGTTGATGCAAATGGTAGAGGCACATGGAACATCATCATCAAATGGTTGGATGAAGGGGCTAATAGTTGGCTAGCTGCCTGACTAGCTATCAAATATAGGAGAAAAATTTCCTCCTATGGGGTTACCAATTTTGATGGGTAGGAAGCCCTATACTCTTGGTAAAGTCTAAATGAAACAACATTTGTGGTGAACAAAATTTGAGGACATTCAATGAAATGGATAAATCCTAATTAAAGGAAATGTAAATGTTTTAAAAAATGCTTGTTTCTTTCCTACACAGAACCTCTCATACTTGCTTGTGATCCCGCTGATGAATATGAGAGATAATATTGTCAGACATATTATTTGAGTTGAAACTATCAATTTATACCCAAATGTGTTTGCTAAGGATCTTTTTTATGTGCGAGTCAAATGGATCCATGTGCAATCTAGGCCAATAGAAAGTTAGACTAAGGAATTGCTAGACGATTTCAAGTACCTAATCAACTTGGTTAATAATGCACCTAGCAACCTTGCTAACATGTGCAAGCTACAAAATGATATGTAAATACAATAGTACAAGAAGGAAATGGTCTGCTTCGACCAACTAATGGTTGATTGAATGAAAATATTGTCGACTATGACCAACTGAGGGAGAGATTACTTAAGCTATGAATAACCATGTATATTATAATCATTTGTATTATAGTTTAATGTTTGGATACAATGTCAGATATTTGACAGAGTGACTTCCATGGATTATCGTATGACAAGTCTAATTGAAGGGTTAAGAACTTCTAAAGTCTAATCCATCTAGGGAGAGTATATTTCCATAGAAAGATTCCACTATTGAATTAATTAATAAGAAATTTTCTTGTTTTCTAAAGAACTTTACATACAAGATGGTTGAATGAATAAAAATACTATTTTCTATTTCAATTCAATAATTCAAGTGTATAATCCATGTAATGCAATCTGTTGAGTCTGCAATTAATGAGTGGATCACTATGTAATAAAATCTAGCATAGAAATAAATTTACATCAAGGATAGCTGAGTTGAATTGAAGTAATGTCTTAGGATTGTCTTTTAGTCATGTTTATGTTAAAAATATAGGAGCAATTGAAACATGAACCTTCTCTAAGGTAGGAGATCCTCTTTGCCTTTGTAACTAAATCAATTTATAGTTGATAAGATTGGTTCGTCGCAAACACCTGTCAATATCAAGTCGACACTTATTAAGAAAAAATAAAAAATACATTATTTCTTGACTTTCCAAAATAGACTATAGATAATAAATTAAAAAAAAAATCAAAATATTCTTGAAGTAAATAAATTATTTCAAACATTAGCAAAGAAACGAATTATTTTAAGAGTAATATTTACATAGTAAGTTATTAAAATTGCTTTTAAAGATATATATTATTTCAAGAGTAATCTTCATGCAATAAAATATTCAAACCGCTCTTCAAGATATATTTAGTAATACCTAGAGGGAAACTATTAAGGATTAATTAGTTGCAAAGGTTGTGAACCTAAAATTAAGTGAAATAGATGTGTAGTATCAATCCTCCTACAAATTATTGATAAGATTGTCTCCCTTCTTCATCACCAACTAATTACTAACAAACAATGACATACACATATAGAAATATAACACAATGATTGTAACATTCACAATATTTACCATCCAAATCCAAACACATAAACACAGAATCGACTCAAAACATTTAAACACAGACGTACAAACCACTCAAGGCAAGTAACATAGACCAAATTAAATAAGAGAATGATGTAGTCATGTCAAGCAAAGAAAACATAACATAATTTCAAAATATGAAGTTTATCTCAAACATATACCTAATAATGATAATTTAAAAATGTGACATTGTTGCACTCAACTCGAACTAGCCTAGATTCATCTAACTTTAGATCTATCATGCACCAAGAGGGATTCAATCCCTCTAGGTGCAATCCTGTCTTAAATTATACACACCAAAAGAAAGGTTTGCACCAAGATGGATTTGATCCCTATCGGCGCATGCTACATCAAGAGTTAGATGGATCTAGGTTGGTTTATTTATAGACTTAGATCCACCTTAACTCTTGATCTACCAAGGGTAGAGAGGGATCAAAACTCTTGTGGCGCAAACTTATTTTGGAGCGATGATCTATCTCGATGCTTATATATGGAGTTAATATGGATGTAGGATGGTATGATATAAATTTCACATCTCTCTATATAAATGTATTCTCATTTTCAATTTTATTAAAACCTAGATATAATCTTTATGGAATATCCACATAGTTCTATTTGATTGTTTTCATTATATGCATTGATTTTAGTGTAGGTTTTGATTTCTAATCGTAATCTATTACTTGCATTAGATGCATTAATTTCAGTGAGGATGTTGTTTTTTAATCCTATGTGATTGCTTGCATTAGATGAATTGATTTTAGTATAGATGTTGATTTCTGATTTGATGGAACTGAATTTATGATGGTACAATAATTTTAAAGTGATTGGATTAACAATGTACATTGATTCTAGTGTAATCACAAAAAAATTACTCACAATGTGCATTGATTTTTATGTTATAGTAATTCAACCTATTAATATTAGAGAGAAAGAGAGACAAGGTATGGCATTTACTATAATAGCCTGAGTTAAAGATTTGAATGGTTTACTATTTAAGCTACTCGTTTCGTTAATCCATATGAAAATATGGCAAAACTAATAATGTCACTACTAAAATATGTCAAAGTTGCCACACTATGGAGTTAGAGGGAAATTATTAACAATTAATTAGCTCTCAAAAGTTGTGATACCTGGAATTAAATTTAAATTAGATGTGTAGAATTAACCCTCCTGCAAAGTGCAAATTAATTATTTATTTATCACCTCCCTTCTTTATCACCAACTAATTACTAATAGACAATTAAATATATTCAAAATATATCCAAAATTACATATATTCAAAATTATTAATAGATAATTGCACACAACAATTTATTCAAAATATTTATTAGAGGATATGACATATATTTAAACATTCAAAACAAACCATCTCTTAAAAATTTTCATCAAAATGTTGTTCAAGATCCATTTTTAAGATATATAGAAACTCAAGATGTGATAATTTTTTGGAGAAACATGTGATGTAAATATTTTGTAAATCTATCCACTCATTAAAAAAAATAAAAAATACATTATTTCTTGACTTTCCAAAATAGACTATAGATAATAAATTAAAAAAAACCTCAAAATATTCTTGAAGTAAATAAACATTAGCAAAGAAACGAATTAATTCAAGAGTAATATTTACATAGTAAGTTATTAAAACTGCTTTTAAAGATATATATTATTTCAAGAGTAATCTTCATGCAATAAAATATTCAAACTGCTCTACAAGATATATTTAGCAATACCTAGAGGGAAACTATTAAGGATTAATTAGTTGCAAAGGTTGTGAACCTAAAATTAAGTGAAATAGATGTGTAGTATCAATACTCCTACAAATTATTGATAAGATTGTCTCCCTTCTTCATCACCAACTAATTACTAACAAACAATGACATACGCATATAGAAATATAACACAACGATTGTAACATTCACAGTCATTACCATCCAAATCCAAGCACATAAACACAGAATCCACTCAACATTTAAACGCTGATGTACAAACCACTCAAGGCAAGTAACATGGACTAAATTAAATAAGAGAATGATGTAGTAATGTCAAGCAAAGAAAACATAATATAATTTCGAAATATGAAGTTTATCTCCAACATATACCTAATAATGATAATTTAAAAATGTGACATTGTTGGACTCAAATCGAACTAGCCTAGATTCATCTAACTTTAGATCTATCATGCACCGAGAGGGATTCAATCCCTCTAGGTCCAAGCCTGTCTTAAATTATACACTCCAAAAGAAAGGTTTGCACCAAGATGGATTTGATCCCTATCGGCACATGATATATCCAGAGTTAGATGGATCTAGGTTGGTTTATTTATAGACTTAGATCCACCTTAACTCTCGATCTACCAAGGGTAGAGAGGGATCAAAAATCTTGTGGTGCAAACTTATTTTGGAGTGATGATGTCTCTCGATTCTTATATATGGAGTTAATATGGATGTAGGATGGTATGATATAAATTTCACGTCCCTCTATATAAATGTATTCTCATTTTTAATTTTATTAAAACCTAGATATAATCTCTATGGAATATCCACATAATATTTTTAATAATAATCAACATAATTTTTTTATATATATCTCAACAGTAATTATAATTTTTTTCTTTTATATTTAATTAAAATGTTATAAAATAATATTAAAATAAAATGTTTATAAAATATTAGGCTTGTGAAAGTATTTATGGTTATTGTGCATGTGATATCTAAAAGCCATGGTACTGTAGCAAAACCTATTTACAAATCAATAATATCTCTACATGTCAATAATATCTCTAGTAAAGGAGACGTGACTATTCATGTTTAATAATCTTGTTATATTGTAAGTATTAAGTGTTTTTTCCTTATTAATTAAATTTAAATATGGTTACAAAATCATTGTTAGTCCTTGCCAAGGTAGGACTCTATTTGACCATTACTTGTTTAACATTGAGCAATGCAACTTATAATGTTTATGTTTGAAGAAAAATATGTATTTTTCAATAGTATTAAGAAAGTAATTTTCAAACATTTGATTGGACATAATTTGAAGGTCTTATTGTAGGCTTTGCATAATGTAATGGAATGTGAATAATTATATGGCATATATTATTCCATAATTTATGGATATCATTCCAATATTCATGCATGTTTTTTATATATTTGTGTAAGTGATTTTTTAATCCAAAAATAAAATTCTTGAAAAGGGCTCATAGTTAGGTAAATAGCATATTTACCATTTGTTACTTCCCACCACAATTTAAGTAAGCCTTTGTATAAAATGTGGATAGAGATAAGATGTAAAAAAATATACTTATCATGCCAAGATTCATAAAGGCAAATATTTTATTGGTCATATCACATTATAAATTAATATGCTTTAAAATTATCTTAGGTTTGGTTGATAATATTGTGATTGATTATTTATTATTTAATTTTAATTTCCTTATGCATGTGTTTTTTCATTACTATATGTAATAGAGATGTTGTAATGTCCCATCCTATAAACATTTTGACTGAGTCAATTTTTTTTTGTAAGTTCGACATTGGTGAGTCTACATCATGGTCATTTCCAAGAATAACACCCAAATAGGTTGGGGAACTAAATAGTGACTTAACATCCATGAGTAGCCCAACGGCTATCACTATCTATCAAGGACCTCATGAACTTTGAATGAGTCAAATTACATAAAAATAAAAATAAAATAAAAATAAAATAAAATAAAAAAGGTAATTAAATACTTTTAATTATTAGTTAAAACATTTTTTATTAATAAAATTATACGAAAATAAAAATAGAAAAAATAATCTTTCTAAGAATTTGGTAGATCTAGAAGATATGATGTGAGTTTTTGAAAATATGCTACTTGCTTATTTAGTTAGATCCCACCTTTTTAATAGTTTTACCGGTCATCATCAAAAACTCAAACATGACAATACCTCAATAAATAAAAAAAGCACAACATATGTCCATAAACTAACATTAACCAGGTTCATGTTTTATCATAAAATTTTAAATAATAAAACAAAATAAGTCAAGCTTAGTCATATTATTAAAATAAAA
The DNA here is from genome assembly GCA_000404065.3 of Pinus taeda. Taxonomy (NCBI): domain Eukaryota; kingdom Viridiplantae; phylum Streptophyta; class Pinopsida; order Pinales; family Pinaceae; genus Pinus; species Pinus taeda. The sequence continues at coordinate 20,629 of APFE030361209.1, forward strand.
ACAAAACATAATTATCTTGAATTATATGGAAAATTATCATTCTTAAAATAATGTTATTGTCCATTAATTTAAATCAAATAAAATACATGAGCTTCTTTCACATAGAGCAATTGTTTAGTCACATTATTAAAATAAAATAAAATAAAATACATAATTATTTTTGAACTATAAGGAAATTATCATTCCAAAATTATGTGGTTATAACGATGTTATTGTCCATAAATTAATTAAATTAAATATATATTAAATAATAGAGCTTCTTTTACATGGAAATTTTATTTAATGCATATTTAAAAATAAATATATTGCAAATTAAATTTTTATGGTATTAAATAAAGTTGTTTTTTTGTTAACTAAGGGAAAGCAATTTTTCTCAAATTGAAATAAAAAATCAACATAAAAGATATTTTCTACTATATATTAATAAAATTAAATTATGATAGAAATATATCTATTGTTCTTAATAACTTTAAAATAATCCAAATTCACTGCTCTAATATCTAGTTTTAATCTTAATAAATATTTTTTTAAATATTTAAAATAAAAATTAAATTTTTAAAAATATAAAATTAATTTATATTATATAAAAATTAATTAATTTTAAAAGTTTATAGATTCATTTCCCTTTACTTTTTAGTTATTAGTTTTATTTTAGATATTTAAGGGATATTTTTTTTTAAATTTATTATTTTAAACTAATCTTTAAATTTATTTTAGTTTAATTATAATTTATGGAAATATTTCTGAAATTTATATAATATATATTTAATTTCAAATTATTTTCTTTTTATCACAATTTATTATCACTAAAAAATTTACTTGTAACTATTTCAGTCTAAAGAACATAGGCAAAGTTTAAAGAGTTTGGAAAAAAATGTTATCATTCATATAATTTGATATACTTAATTTTAAAGTCAGTGCTAAGCCAGATACCAAATGTTACATAACATAAATTTTCCAAAAAAATTATCCAAAAAAATCTTAAACTAAATTAACTTTTTCTTAATTTCTAAAATTATTTCTAACCTAATCTTTTTATTACCATCTAATTTTATATGGAATCACTATTATTTATTTATTCTTCAAAAATTATTATTTCCAAATTTAAAGATAAGTTATATGATGATAAAGAGTTATTTAGAAAAAATAAACTAATGTGGATCAACCCCAATCTTGATAACAAGTGTGTCTTGACTAGTGATAAGAAGAAAATGGACATTTACTACATATCCTAAGCAAGAACGAATTCCCATGACCTTCAAAGTGAAGGCGTTGGTCAAATTCCAAGAATACCTTGGTACAAAAGAGTTTGTCAACTTTTCCATACTAAGAGGGTTGAAGATGAAAAGCATTTTTTCTGTGGGATTGTGGAAAACTCACTCACATATGTTGTAATTTTCAAAATATTTGCCACATTACCAACCTTCTTCACATGTTAAATCAACAAAACTATAGCGCCATATTAGCCATTCTCTCCCTTCTTTTCTATCATAAAAATAAAATATTTTTATTTTATTTTTATGATAGAAAAGAAGGGAGAGAATGGTTAATATTAATGGTTTAACTTTCCATTAATCTTTTACTTTCTTGGTAGACATTACTCACCATCATTATCATATTCCACTGAATACTCTCAAATTTATTAATTTAATTATTTTATTTCAAATCTTAATCTTTTCTCCCCTAAATATTTTTAAGTTTAATAATTAAATTAGTTTTGATTTTTTAATTCAAACCAATTATATATAATGTATATATTAAATATAATATTAAAATTCTAGGGCGTCTAGTAAGGTTTCTTGGCTAAGAGTTAGTCACGCAATTCCATATAATATATATATCTATATATATAATAATATATATATAAATATTATTTTTATATTTAAATAATAAATAATAATTAAAATTTCTAGGGACATCGAGTATGTTTCTTGGCTAAGAGTTAGTCTTCCTCGAACTTAGGAAAACACTAAATGACCCAAGACGTAGAGGCATCTCACAAACGTGCCTCTTAAGAACCATGAGCACGTTATTACGTGGTTTTCCTTGATAACTATGATGAGTTAGTGTGGAGGAGATTTTTTTTTCAGAAGAAAAAAAGCATGATATGTATTATATTATATTGAGAAAATATATGAAACATATGTTGTGTATGACATGTTCTGAAGAGAGTATCATGGGAGCCATATCTGGCATATAGATGCATATGTGACCTGTTAAATATCAGAAAATACATATGTTTTTTCCAAAAGTAAACAGATGGAGAGTATGGTGCATATAACGAGACATTATGGAGGACCATATAATGAGTGCCATAGGGACATGATACTGTCAATGATGAAAATTGGAGGCACCAAATGATTCCTGAAAATGATGCCGTTCCTCCATTTCCACACCATCCAAAGGTATATCAATATCAGATAGCGCCTATTGCCATTCTGTCTGCTCCACCAAAAGATAGCTGCATGGATGGAATCAAAAACTGTTAAAGTAAAACCAAAGTTGAGAGCCAATGCATACCAGATCCGGGAGGAGGATGTGCATTTGATGAATAAGTGAAGATTGGTCTCTTCGTCATTGCCGCATAGGGGGCATCTGCTGGGGCCATGCCAAGAACGCTTCCTGAGATTCTCCCATGTCAGGTTTTTGTTGTAAAAAACGAGCCAAGAGAAATATATGAATTTGGGCGGACATGAGGCCTTCCAGAAAATGGACGGGTAGAATGGAAGAAAATATGGGCGTCTGCCAATGCATAATTGTGTATAAATGTCCCGAACAGTGACAGGCCTTCGAAAACCGCTGACTGTCCAATTGAGGTGGTCCGAACTTCCAAATCGGTGAATGCCTCCCGTTGATATAGATTCTGTGATGGCATACCATTGATCCGCCATAGGTTGCTGTAGGTGCAGGTCGATACTGTTCAGCCATACCGGAGTTGAGCCCCTCCATTCCTTAATCAATTTATTCCATGTAAAGTAACCTTGTCGATGGAGCTGAGTTATGAGTGCGCCTGGGATATTCAGGTCTTTGTGACCAACTGTCAGGGGATCGATTCCAATCAATATATTGCTGCTTGAGTGAATGCGCCATCGTATATGGGAAATGAAGAAAGCTTCAATTCTCTTCATACTAAGCCATATGGGAGATCCAGTGTTGATGCCGATTGACCCCTTCCTATACCAATAAATTATGTCTTTGCCCTTCATGTATCGTTGGCGTATGATGTTACTCCATGTGGATGAACCAAAAATACCCCTCCATAGGGTGCGGCAGATCAGAGCATGCCCAAACAGTCTTAGTTCCTTGATTCCCCATCCGCCCTGTTGCTTCGGAATGGAAATATCCTTCATTCTCGCAAGATGAAACTTTTGTTGAGTGGATTTCCCGCCCCAGATGTAACAAGCCGAGATTTTGTTGAGCCTGCAAATGATACTTGATGGTAAATGATATAGATGAGACCAGTAGACCGATAACTGGGTCAAAACAGCCACAGTAAGAGTGATTCTGCCGGCCAACGACAGGGAGCGGAATTCCCAGGCAGCGATTTTGTTGTAATATCTGAGTACCAGCCACTCCCAATCCGAGGAGATATATCTGTGCTTGAGGTGGAAGCCGAGATAGGTAATACCGTGCCGAATGGGATGAGACTGCACTTCAAATAAATCGGCGATGGTGTTGACCAGATCAACGTTTTCACCATTGAAATAGAGAGTGGATTTTTCCTTATTAATAATAAGTCCGGTGGCCTTCTGGAAATTGTTCATGATTTCGAATAAACATTGCCAGGATGGAAGTTGTAACATAGCACATATGAGTATATCATCAACGAATAAGTTATGAGATAAAGAGATGTGCCTGCTGATGCGGATAGGAGAGCATCTGTGGTCGTTCACCGCATTGTTGATGTGAAGGCTGAGTGAATTCATAACTAGTATGAATATGATGGGAGCAAGCGGACAACCTTGTCGGAGACCCCGTTCAGCAGTAAAAAAGGGTGAAGGGATGCCATTGATGTTTATGGCATAATTGACATGTTCAATACATGCCATGATCCACATGATCATATCAGGCCGGATGCCAATGTGAGCCAATAGACATCGAATGTATCCCCAGTCAACACAGTCATAGGCCTTTTGAAGGTCAATCTTTAGTAAAGCCCCCTCTATATCATTTGATAGAATAGAATGAATGCATTCCTGAGTAGACGCGGCAGCGTCCATGATGTTCCTGCCTTTGAGGAATGCATGTTGATCGCTGGTCAGATGGATAGCCAGAATACCTTTTATACGTTCAGCGATTATCTTCGAAATGATCTTGAAAGATATATTGCATAGGGAAATCGGCCGGAAATCAGAGAAAGTTTCCGCGTCAGGCTTCTTGGGGATGAGGGCGATCAGCGTTGATGATATATGCGGATGAATATGGCCCGTAGTCCTGGAGTCTTCAATCATTTGCAGGAGGTCATGTTTAAGAAGCTCGAAAAAACACAGAAAGAATTCAATGGACCATCCGTCTGGCCCAGGACATTTGTCCTTTTTGAATGCTTTAAGGACCTTAAGAAGCTCGTCCTCCGTGACTGGTTGGAAGATAGCTTCATTACATGAATCGTCAAACATAATAGGGTATACCTCAATCCCCCATAATATATCATGGATGTCGGCGCCTCTTCCCCTGCTGTATTGTGCTTTGAAGTGATTAAAGGCCGCTTTAGAAATGTCCTGATGAGTGTGAAGAAAACCGCCATGTCCATCGCTGATCCTCCAGATAGCGTTGGTCTGTCTTCGGTGATTTGCATATCGCTGAAAAAATTTCGTGTTCCGGTCACCCAAGCGCAGCCATGATATCCGGCTCTTTAAACGCCATGAGGACTCCTCTAGATTTAAAAGGTGGATTTTCCTGCGGGAAAGATCCGATAACAGCGTTCTCATCTAGAAAGTCATGGAATTGGGGTCGTGTCCATTGTGGATGCGCTCAATCTCCTGTTGGATAAATAAAAGTTCATGCCTGTTTTTCCGTTTTTCATCAGTCTGCCATGATTTGACCCTAGTGCGCAAGAGAGTCATGCGGGCATGGAACGTAGATGAGGGGTCGTCGTTGACCAAGTCCAGCCATGCCGAGGATACCATATTGGAGAAAGCCGAATTCTCCAGAAAAGAGTGGTCAAACTTGAAAGGGAAATGTTGCTGGAAAAATTTCTGTCGCCATTGAAGGAATATTGGGCGATGATCTGAAATGGAGTCGAGGCCGATGGATAGAGAAGGATGGCCAAAAGAGTTAATTATGTCAGCCTGCATAATGACTCGATCCAGGCGCTTAGCAATGTATGAGTCGCCCGAGCGACCATTATCCCAGGTGTGGGAAGATTTGGAAGGAGGAATATCGATGAGGTTCCACTGAAGGAGACGGTCCCTGATGAAATCAGAAATGGGGTCAATTTTCCTGCCCGCTCCCCAAACCTTGTCCAGACCGAGGGTGAAATTCATGTCGCCAACCAGCATCAATTGAGGGATCTCACATAGATCCGATGAGAAAAAACGGTCCCAGAATGGTAATCTGTGAGAGTATGGCGCATAGACGTTGAGGATGTTGACAGTAGATTGATGCCCCCGGAAGGATGCATTGAGAAGAATACCTGCGAAGCATTTGTAAGCAGAGGCTTTAATCCATAAGAGATTCCATAAAGCAACTAGACCGCCGGAGAGGCCACTAGCGCCAATTGCCGAAATATGCCAAGATGGGAACATCCCTCTGAAGTATGTGAGAGAAGATTGACAGTCATGCATGGATTCTTGTATGAGAATGATTTTTGGACGGGCAGAGTAGAATAGATGCTTCAATGCAAGATATTTGGGCCCTGCCCCCAGCCCGCGTATATTCATAGAGACGATGTCTGTCATGGCGCAGATGGGCCAGCCGCATCTGCTCTAAGAGGCTGAGTCTGAGTGAGAGACATATCAATGATTGGAATATCGACCAGAGATAGTGACCGGATACTGGAGTCTGGTAATTTTGGACGCCCACGGAAGTGTCTGGATCCACCACGTGACGTCTTTCTTACTGTAATGTTCCGTCCCGAAGCAGGGCTGATAGAGGGGGGAATCTATTGGGAAGGCTTATGGATCGTGAGAGGCTCCAATTCAGTGGATTTATGGTGGAGGAGCAGGTCAATGTCACAGTCGAAGAGATTATGAGGCGAAGATGATGGGCTGTGGACATGGGAGGCGGAGATGGGTTCCTTCCCCCTATTCGAGCAGGTAGGAGAGGAAAACGGGGGAGGAGTGGATGATATGAGGATGGGGAAGGATCCATTGTCAAGGTCCCCAGATATGATGGGAGATGGAGGTCGAATGGGAGGTAAGGCGGTCGGCTCCGGGATGGGGGCGAGGGGAGGAGAGGGTGTGCGCGAGGGGGATGAGTAGCGCGGAGATGCCGAGAGAGGAGGGGTGGTATCATTGGAAGGGGGAGCCTGGGGGAGGCCCGAGCGGGGGGGGGGGGACACCGTGACATCTGTGCAGCAGTTTGGAACCGGCGACGTCGAATATCCTTGCGGGGGCACATATCAATTAGATGGCCTGTCTTATGGCACGCAGCACATCTGAATGGTACGCCCCAGAAATCCAGCCTCTGTGAGATGCGTCGACCGCACCATGTTATGTCAACCTGTTCAGGATAACCACCCCGGTATGTGCGTTCAATGAGAATCCAGGCGATTCTCTTGTCCCGCTCACCTATGCACCACGGATCCACATAGATGAAGCGTCCAATGGAGTTCCCGATGATTTCAAGAACTTCCTTGGACCACATCTCCAAGGGGAGATTTGGAATCTTGACCCATATGAGATTATGAGAGGGAGTGTTTTTGAGTGGGTCGAAACCAATAAACCAGCGGTGGAGAGCAAGAAAACTTCTATCTTGCACCCAGGGAACACGGAGAATGGCATCCACATCATCAGCATCAATGAAATGGAAGCAGTACCACTCCTTCATAAGATGAGAGATTATGGGCGAGTAACCGATAATCGGCTTCCAGCGATCCGCGATCCATTTACGCATGACAGATTCTTCCATGCAAGGGAAGTACCAACGTCCAATGAGCGCAAATTTTTGAAGGTTCGCAATGCGCTCGGTGAGGTGAGGGGAATCAATGTGGATAGCCGGCGGTGGGGCAGATGATTTAGCCGGAGCACGAGATTTGTTATAAGAAGGGGGTCTTTCAGGCGGAGAGGGAGGCAGATGTGTGTCCTGGCCTGACGCCCGAGAAGACTGATGAAAAGAGGGGTGGAGAGATACGCATGCCAAAGAGGAGCGAACAGGAGAGTCCGGCTGAGTTCGAGCATGGGCCTCCTCAGCCTGAATGGCAGCCCGAATCATTGCCTCCGTGGCAGATGATTCGGACGCCGAGTCCATATTGGGGAAGGTGATGACGCGGCAAATAATGAGTAGACTGACAAGAGAGGCCTGTCAGGGAATGAATGTCGACAGCAAGAAAAAGCCTGAGAAGATGAGTCCAAGATCAATAGGCAGGTAAAGGAGTCAGCCGAATAAACCTCGGGATGGCGGAGAGAGAACGTAGGCCGGTCTATAAGAGGAGATATAGTATCATATAGACATAACACATAAAAGAAGTAGCTGATAACATAAATAGACACCGCCGTCGGAGGCCTTCAGGAGAGATAAAAAAACTATATATGGACAGCGAGATGTCCAAGAGACAGGGCAAAAAATCTCATCATATCCCAATGCAACCGTGGAATTTAATGAAAGAGGGAAACCGAAAGAGCCGGCATGACAGAGAAGTGCACGGAGCCGGAGAAA
>APFE030361214.1:0-26498 GCA_000404065.3 Pinus taeda
TGAATAAGTTCAAGCTTCCTATGTGCTCTTGAATGTGAGTCATGAAATGACTGTTTGCTATGCTTTCCTAGAATGCAAGCATCACATTGCTTAAGTTTCTAGGAATTGTAGGCAAACCAGCAACACCATTTTTCTTCAATAAACGGAGACTGTCATAGTTTAAATGTCCAAATCTAGCATGCCATAATAAACTTGATGGAAGTGTACCTTCTTTATGATGAGTAATATATGAGAAATGTTGTTTATGAGCAGATGTTCCTTGCAGTTTGAGAAGTCTTTCTTCTTCTATTCCCCTCATGACAAGTGAGTGATCAGATGATTTTCTCACCTCAAGCTTGCCATCAAACATATGAATGGAGTGACCTTGCTGGCAGATGTGGACCAAGGACAGCAAGTTTCTCTTGAGCTGTGGGAGATATAAAACATGATCAAGAAGAAAGTCTGGAGACTAGGCAGTTTAAGCCTGATTGTGCCAAGCCCTGATGGCTTGATTTTTGACTGATCTGCAAAGTAAACTACTCCATCAACATTGTCAGTGAAATCTTCAAAAAAGTCTTTTCTATGAGTCATGTGAAAGGTTGCTCCTGAATCAAGTAGCCAATCATTTTTCCAGGAAGCAAGTGAAGTGTTAAACAAATCTTCATTTACTCCAATGTTACATTGTGCCTCAATATAGTGAGCGGATTCAGGTGCTTTACCTTTGTCTGTATCATCAGTTTTACCTTTCTGTTGGTTTCTCCTCTGCTCAATTTTGTCCCATGGTAGCTTGCATGTAGAGGCATCATGTGATCCATTTCTTTTGCAGCGAATACAATGTAAATCTGCCTTTTCTCCTTGAGAATGTCTGCCCCCCCTGCCTTTGAAGTATCTTCCTCTTCCTCTTCATCCACCTCTTCCTCTTGTAGAATCTTGAGCAGGATATTTTTCTTTATTAGCCATGCATACAGTCTCTTCAGAAGATTCCGGGATTTTCTTCTTTCCAAAGGCTTTTTCTCTTTTAGCAAATTTTTTCACAAGAGAGTCAAAGGTTATATCCTTGAGATTTCCATTTGCTTGCAAAGACTCAAGATAATTGGAGTATGTAGGATACAATGCCTTGAGAAAAGCAATAAGAGATATATCTAGCTCAACTTTAGTGGATTTGATATCATGCACTATAGATTTTATCTCAGATGCAAGAGCAAGAGGATCATTATTTTGCAGTTCAAGAGTGAAGAGTTTAATCATAAGTTGGACGACTTCAAGTGCAGAATGTAAGTCATAAAGCTCTTTCAGCTTTTGTAAAGCTTCAAAGGCAGTTGAACATGTTGAAATGTGACGACTCACCTCTTTATTTATAGACGCTGCGATTAATGCATACGCTTTGCTGTTCTTGTTTTCCCAGATGGCGAGCTCTTTGTCTAATGTAGGATTTTCTAGGTCACTGTCTCCTTCTCCGACACACACTCCTTTCCACAGCTCATTGAAAATGAGGGTGTGTTGTACCATATGGGACCAGTCAGGATAGTTCTCCTTGCCAGTGAGAACTATTCCTATCATAGAGATGATTGAATGAATTCTGTAAAAATTACTTCTGCTGATATAAAAAACTTTTGTTGATATATTGATACTTCTGATGGCAAAAAAAATTTCTCTTATGAAAAAAAAATCTTCTGCTGCTATATAGTCAAATTTTCTGCTGCTATCCTCGGCATCTAAAACTATAATGGTCTTCGATCAAACAACGTTTAAAACAGTGACATATCAAAACTGCGCTATGCATATATCAATCATCCTTTAAAATATCAGCTTACATCACCATGTGCATTTCTTCAAACAGCAGTTAGAGACATTCTAAGACAGCGTTTCATATATATATTGCAATGAAGATCATGTGCGTTTCTAAAGCATTACAATCAAATTTTGAAAACTGCATATGTACATATGGATGGCACTTGTATTCAAAAACGTATTCATGGGAAAGATCACAACTGATATTGCCAACCCTTCAAACACAATGGCATACATATGCTAACACTTCTAGCGACTAATCTCTACAACAATACTACTGTTAGCAATGAACACAACAGGTACACTAGTCTCTGACATTTGCGCTATATGTAGCAATACCACCGACAACAATTGATACCTCCAACCACATCAGTAGTATTTTCTCGTGTGTGGTACTCCAAAACGTGAAGCATCTCTGCATTGTACAATTTACAATCAGATTATTCAGTTTTTATGCAGATTTTCTTTTCTCCTCAGCGGGACGGGGTATGCGCTGAAATGCATAGAGGATCCGAACTATTGTTGCTTGCAGATCAAGTGTATTAGTAAACAATATCAACGCTCGTAGAAAAAGCAACGCTTTGATACCATGTCCGGGTTTATACCATGTCGCCTATATGAGTTATGGTCTTGACATAGCATACATACATACCAACCTTCAATGACCTTCCAAACAATCACGGGAAAACGACGAAATGAGCTCTCAGAGCATTCAAACTCAGCCAATTTGCTACTGATAAACTGGTTACTGGTCACGGAATGGGAAAATGAGCACACAAAATACAGCAAATTTGCAAATCTGATGGTTACGGACAAAATGCTTTCCAACCCCCGTGGTGTAGTTCTCTCAAGTCTCTCTATACCTTTCTTCGCTTTGCATTCTATGAACTAGAAGAAAGAAACGATGACAGCAAAGGTGAAGAAGATAATGGTGGCAATAGATGAGAGAGAGTACAGCAAATACACGTTGGAATGGACTCTAACCAACCCTGTGCTGGGCGCGCCGAGGACATTTGACCGTTTTCAAATGACACCTGAGCGTTTAACACCAGACAGCAGTGGCAACGTTTCTTTCAGGCAGGGTTTCCTTCAGGTGAGGGATAGAGGAGCAGAAGGCAGGCAGGAGTTACAAGGTTAAAAATAGAACCTGGGACCTATGCTCTGATACCATGTCAGGCCAGGAGTAACTCCAGAAAAACTAATGCGTTTATTCATTTAACCAGCTATCTAATATATACATGAATGTGATTGTTCAGTTCATCTTCTCGATGACTGTTCACATTCAGTTCCCCAATCACTGAGGATTAGGTGTCAACAATTTTAATATTATTATGAAATAACCAATTATTTATTTATATGTTTATATTTGTTTTGTTTTATGTTTAAGGAGGATGTAAGATAACATTTCCTTCTTGTTTTGATTTTGATTTTATTAATCTTTTAATGAGAGAGGAGGGATTAAAATATTAAAAGGGATATGAGTTAATTATTTATTCTTTAAGATTTGAAGTAAAGGTTTCCAAGTGTTGCTTAGTTTTAATCCATCGTCTCGGTTCAAGTTATTCTTCCTTGATTTGTTTAATTAATTTCCTAATTAAATCTCCAATTAATTAATTAATTAATTAGTTTAATTAATTAATTAATTAGTTTGTTTAATTAATTAATTTGTTTGATTAATTCCTTATAATTTTTATATATACTTTCCTATTTTTAATTTCTAATTGTTTTAATTTAAGTTATTACGACTAATATGTTATTATAATATTATAATTAATAAATTATTATTTTAGTTTATTTTAATATTATCAAATGGTTGGTTATGAAATAATCAATTATTTATTTATATGTTTATATTTGTTTTGTTTTGTGTTTAAGGAGGATGTAAGATATTGTTTCCTTGTTGTTTTGATTATGATTTCATTAATTTTTTAATGAGAGAGGAGGGATTAAAATATTAAAAGGGATATGAGTTAATTATTTATTCTTTAAGATTTGAAGTAAAGTTTTCCAAGTGTTGCTTAGTTTTAATCCATCATCTCGGTTCAAGCTATTCTTCCTTGATTTAATTAATTAATTAATTGATTGATTAGTTTTTAATTTCCTAATTAAATCTCTAATTAATTAATTAATTAATTTGTTTATTTGATTAATTTGTTTAGTTAATTAATTAATTTGTTTGATTAATTCCTTATAATTTTATATATACTTCCTATTTTTAATTTCTAATTGTTTTAATTTAAGTTATTAGGAGTAATATGTTATTATTAGTCACAAAAGAGCAAGTTATTGCTCATGCCCAATACTTGGATTTATTTACACACAATCTGACACGCTTTATGATAAAATTCTCAATGCACCTCAACCAACTTTCATTGTTCCACCTCCTCCACAATCGAGTAAGGACTCTCATGGTGGCAATCGTGTGATCAGTTCTTCAAGCACATAGTCAGTAGGAAGACCATTTGGTCAAACTCTTGTTGTTTCCAATCAAACTACCAATGCATCAGAAAATACTCTTGCCTACGAGATTAATATTGTGTCAACTGACAAAGGCAAAAATCCAAAGCAACCAGCGAGCAAGAAAAAGGGGAAAAACAAAAGGAAACAAGAAAATTCTCCTCCAGAGAAATCATCTGATTCCTATACTTCGGCGAGGAAACCTCATTATCCATGTCTCATATGTAATGATGAGCATTTTACAAGAGATTGTCCACATCGCTTTGAGGTCTCTAAAATTTTAAAGACTTCAAACACATCGACAATGTTGACTGATCCGTTTCCAACCCCGAAGACACATTTGGTTGTGGAAAACCATGCTTCCACATCCCAAGTACTCATGTTATCCATCACAAAGCCACAAGATGAAGTTTTGGTGTCAACAAGAAACAAAGATTACGGAAATCCATCATTGTCGAATAATTAGGCCACTGATCAACCTAATCCTTCGACTTCAAATTCATCTGAAGTAGTTACACCAATTGTACATGAATTGACAATAAAACCACCAAAGGGAGTTGTGCACAAATGTACATTCAACCCTCGAGCTCAAGCAGCTTAAAATTATAACATAGTGGAAGATCTTGCTCAATCACCTTCTGCTATGTCGACACTCGAGGTGTTGCAAAATTGTCCCTCCCAAAAATAGGCTTTACTGTTAGCAATAGGTGGGATAAATCCTATGGATTTAAATCTTGTGGTTTTTAACCATGCGGGATATTCACCACAATTACCAGCGCAACTAGCTTTCCTAATCCAAGTAAAAGCTCTCAATAAGAATGTTCACTGAACTATTATTGATGGGGGGAATCTACTTACATTATGTCCATAAGCTGATAGAAAACACTTGGTTCACCACCGTTGTCATGATCACCAACCACATTGAAAGCTTTTGATAGAAGAACATATACTCCATGTGGGACTTTGAGTAACCCGCAAATCGAACTTGGGGACAAAACGGTTACTATTGAAGTTGAGGTAGTTGACAGACCCCTCAATTACAATATTTTACTGGGAAGGCCTTGGGTATATGTTATGGCTATTGTGGTTTCCACGTACTTTCGTACTATTGCATTCCCTTTTAAGGGTGGAAACATAGTCACTGATCAGCTAGCCTTCTTTTCCAATAGTTCACAAGCTATGGGAAGCATTCCATTGGTACATGGACCCCCGCTGTCACTTTAAAGTGTTGGAGTAGGTATCTTTAAAGAGCCTTCTCTAATGGGCACTTTTACCCTCCCGTCACCATCTGATTTGGCAGAAGCGGCAAGAGTAGAGACTTGCAACATGATTTCCTCCACCTCATCTGAATTAAGGAGGATTTCCAACCAAGTTGAAGTTGATAATAATATGGAGGTGTTTTTGTTAAGCCCCATTGAATCATCATAAAAATCAATATTTTGGGCTTGTGCGGCAAACCCAAATCCGCACTCAACATTTGTATGGGTAGATAGGTCGTTAGAATATGGTACATCTTCAAATCCTTTTTATGTATACATTCTACGGATGAAGGAATCATCCAATAAATGATTATAGGAGAGGAACCGTGGGAAGATTATCATCATCATTCCCATCTTCCAAATGACATCGAAGATTATTGAAATGAACTAAACCACCCATCAATCATTGATTTCCTGTTGAATTCTCTTAGAACAGATACTGTAGATTCTGAGCGTAATTTTTCAAACATAGAAGAAATGATTTCTATAAACATTTAGAGCAATCCTAACATTGTAGAAAACATTCATGTCAAAAAATATTCTTCTCCATTAGAACTTGATAATTATCGTGCTCTCTTTCGTGAATTTAGAGACATTTTTGCATGGTCTTACGAGCAGATTCCAGGAATTGACTCAAGCATTGTTGAACATGAGATTGAAATGTACCCTGATGTCAAACCAGTATGACAATGGCTTCGACCTGTTGATCTTAAGAAAGCCATTGCCATTAAAGTAGAGGTTGAAAAACTTTTGCGTGCTAGCTTCATTATCCCTGTACCTCTTACCGACTGGGTATCTAACATTGTTCCAGTTATGAAAAAAAGAGACAATTCAAGTGTGTGTCAATTATAGGGATGTAAATCAAGCATGTCCAAAAGACAATTATCCTACACCTTTTATCGACCATATTATTGGCGAATGTGGCAGATGTGAAATATTCTCATTCATGGATGGATTTTCTGGCTACAATCAAATCAATATTCACCCACAAGACCAATCAAAAATAGCTTTTATTTGTCCATGGGGCACATTCGCCTATTGAAAGTTCCCTTTTGGTTTGAAGATTGTAGGGGCTACATTTTAGAGGGCAATGAATTATGCCTTCCATGACATTAATCACATTTTTCAACCTTATCTTGATGATTTGCCTTCTCATTCATGAAAGCATACTGATCACCCACAACATTTGAGAGCAATATTTTTAAGGTGCTGACACTACAAGATACGACTCAATCCACACAAGTGTGTGTTTTGTGTCAACTCTAGTCGATTGCTTCGATTCGTGGTCTCAAAAGATGGAATTCGACTTTATCCAATTAAGGTTCAGGGAATCCTTGACTTGCCTCCACCTTTAAACTTGTTACAATTATAGAGGTTTCAAGCGAAGGCAAACTTTCTGAGGAGGTTCATTCCAAACTATGCTGAGTTGGCTAAAGGTTTTACTCATCTATGAAGAAAGGGGTACCCTTCTATTGGGATCAGGTTGCACAAGCTTTCTTTGATGCTCTTAAAGATTCCCATTCCAAACTATGCTGAGTTGGCTAAAGGTTTTACTCATCTATTGAAGAAAGGGGTACCCTTCCATTGGGATCAGGTTGCACAAGATTTCTTTGATGCTCTTAAAGATTCCCTGATTAGAGCATCATTAACGTATCCCCCAAACTATCAAAAAGACTATTACATGTATCTCGCCATTGCAGATACAACCATTGGCATGGTTTCAGTCCATGAAGAAAGTGGCATTGAACATCCTATTTATTATTTGAGTCGTAATCTCAACAATACCGAAAGTAAGTATTCCTATGTCGAAAAATTAGCTTTGGTAGTTGTTCACGCTGTGCAGAGATTTCATCATTACATCCTCCTTTGTAAAACTACTATTATATCAGATTGCAACCCTATGGCATACATTTTTTCACGTCAATTTTTGGGGGGGAAATTTTCAAAATGGACAGTTATTTTGCAAGAGTTTGATTTGGAATTCATCAAATCTAAATCAAAGAAATCTCTTGTTTTCTTCGAGTTACTTTGTGACCTTCCTTCATCCTCCAATGATTCTACATCAAAAGCATCAATCTTAGATGAGTCTTTGTTTCTTATTTCGTCAAGTGATCCATGGTATGGAGATATACAGGTCTATCTCTAGACCCAAGATTTCCAGCCTAATACGTCTCACTATGAACAACGACATACTCGATACCAAGCCAAATATTATCTCATCATTGGTGATATGCTTTATCATCATGGTGTCGATACGACTTTATGTAGGTACCTCAATTGTGAGGAAGCTAAGAAATCTTTGAATGAATGTCATTCAGGTGCTTCTGGTGGACACTTATTTGGGTATGCTACCACACAGAGAATTCTCTGTCCTAGTTACTTCTGGCCAACCATATTCAAATATTGCATTAATGCTGTCAGAAGTTGTCATGCATGCCAAATATATGACCGAAAAACTAGATTACCACATGCACCATTGCATCCATTCATTCTTCTTGGCCCATTCGCCAAATGGGGCATTCACTTTATGACATGTAACCCGATCTCGACCGAGGGGCATGGGTATATTATAGTCGTCGTTGACTATTTTACCAAATGGGCCAAGGCGATGCCAACATTGAACAACAGTGGCAAAATGGTTGCTTCATTTTTCTTCAACCATGTGGTTTCCAAGTTTGATGTACCACAATCCATAGTTATAGATCATGGATCACATTTTCGCAATCACATGATGGTTGAGTTGACTGCCAAGTTAGGATTGTTGCATGATAGTTCAACTCCATACTACCTACAAGCTAATGGACAAGTTGAGGCCATCAACAAAGTCCTTAAGCGCATGTTGCAAAGAATGATTGGAGTTCATAAAAGAAATTGGAATTTAATCCTGTACTCGACTCTGTGGGCATATCGAAGCTCGGTGAGAAATGCGACCGGATTCACACCCTTTTAGTTGGTGTATGGTTTGGAAGTAGTCTTACCAATTCAATGTGAAATCTCGTCTCTCAAACCTACAATTTACCTGCTACCCAACGCTTCTAAAGAAGAAGCACATTTCTTGGAGTTAATCCATCTGGATGAAACCTATCGTGATTCCGCATTGGCTAACGAAGCAAATAAGAAATGTATTAAGGTGCAATATGATAAAAATGTCAAGCCTCATGTCTTCTCAGAAGGTGACCTAGTCTAGCTTTATGATCAGGAGTCTGATAAAATTGGAGCAGGAAAATTTGAATCGTTATGGATGGGCCCTTATATTGTTAAGCGTGTTTTGATGAAAGGTGCCTACGAGTTAGTGGACTATGATGGGATTCCATTGTCACAGCCCCGAAACGCGTTGTACCTTAAACATTACTATGCTTAGTTAAGTGTAGTAAAACTCACTATATATATGCTTTGATTACATGTCTATGTTTCTTTTAGAGTTCTTATTTGGTTAAGTAACCCACTTTGCATTTGTTGCAAATGTCGAACTTTTCAGAACCATTTGTTGGTTAAACTGATGGGGCTAATCATAGTACACAGAACCTATCCTCTGTAGCATGGGCCATTTTCACTCCAAGCAGTGAGTTACTGAGTTTTAGAGGGATTTGTATTGGTCGATTGATGAAAAATATTGCTAAGTATAGGATGTTGATTTAACTTCTCTCTGATGCCACTTCACTTGGCATACGCTGAATCATCATTAGCCTGGACTCACAACTCATTGTACTACAACTTACTGGCATTTATACCGTCCAAAGCCCAACAATTCAACGCATGTTCCTTAGAGTTCGTATTTTTGAAAGGTATTTTGAGTTTATTCAATATCAGCATATTTCCATAAATCTAAACACATTAACTGATTCTCTAGCAAATTATGTGTTAAATAGACATTTGCAACGTATGTAAAGTAAATATTTTCAATTCACATCATCAGTTGAATAGGATTGCATCACATAACCATAATAAAACTCTGACAGAAAAATAGATAGTTGTTTTAAATTTTTTTACAAACAGTTTGTGTCCAAGACAAAAATTGGTCATCTGACCCAAAAACTAAAATGTATGCAGAAAACATCTAAGTAAACTAGTGGTCTTCGTGATAACAAGTCACAACATGTGTTATCATGCGTAAAAGTCTTATCCAATGACTTGACACACCAATGGTGTGGTGCTACAGTCACATAGGCAAATCCTTGATCTGGACATCCGGAATGCCTAGGGCCAAAACCTCTATGTGGTCCTGTAGTTCAGCCAATGTCTCGGCTAAATCTAAGTCTTGGAGAACTACTCTCACAACAGGTCTCTATACTGGCCCACCTACCACTCATTGGTGCCCCATAGGTCGAATAGGTCCAACGTCTGCATACATAAAAAATGATTTTGTTTAGTCTTGGAAATAATCAAAAAACACAAAAAATGTAGAAACTTTAAAATTAAAAAAACTTTGGTCAAACAATTTACCTATAGCACCCCACTGTGCTCCAACTGGTAACATCAACACTGGATCTCTACGGAAATCCATCCCTGAATAGGGATACTCTGTGGTGTCCATATATTATCGATCAAGCCACTCAAAGAATGCAGGGGTAAATGAGATCGATGACTGACCAGCATGCCTAGCCATAAGATCTACCCATCTCGGCATCAATAGATCCCTAGGTCCACATACAGCCAGTGAAACATGTTGTGGTTGCATAAGTGGAATTCTTTGCAAGGAGAAGGAAATCAGGATCGACCCATAGCCAAAGTTCTTTGTCCTTCCGCGTTTCACCTTGGTTAGGTTTTCTTTCAAGGATGAAAGTACTGCCTCACACCAGTTGAACACTTTTGGCTCTAAACACTCTAATGCATACTACATGTATGATCTGTTTTCCAAATGTAGTTTCACACTGCCAGCCAATTTGGCAATGGTAAAGAGGATCATCCTCAATGGTAAAATCACTAACATCCCTGATATTAATCTTTCTGTCCCTATTAGGTTGTGCACATGGCTGATAGAACTTTCGTATGTAATATCTCAATGATTGACCCCCTTTAGCAAATCTAGAAAGTGAGATGGGGGCACCTTGCCTTGACAGTCTGGTAATAAAGTATATGTCATCGATGGTAATTGAGAAAAATTTGTCTCTAATGTGAAATGACTAATTAGTAGGATCCCATGAACAAATAAGGAACTGCAAAAGCTCCATTTGCTACCTCATACTAGGTAATCAGAAATATTTGAGTAACCCGCAATTCCTTAGGGCCTCAACTGTGCCCTGGTTATTTAGAGCAATCATATCCTATTCTTCGTGCTCTCATTCTCTCCATGTAATCATCATTATGATCTGATGAGTACCTGAAAATACAACCATAAGACAAATTAGGATCCATTTCTTGCAAAAAACAGAAGATTTTTTGGGTAAAAACAACTGAATGAAATTGGGTTTTGTGCTCAGTGCAGCCCAGTCTTAGGGATAGTGCACTTCAATACAGGCATCCTTCTAGATAAGTGCACTACGGTGCACCTTTCACTGATGAAAAGGTGCACTGATCCCAGATTGGAAAATTGAAACCCTAGGGGCCCTAAAAACTCAAAATTTTTGCCTGAAACTGAAAATGAATGATATGAAATGAAAGAGAACAGAGATAAATCCTACATGGTCTGGACGACACAAGGAATGGTCCACTGAGCCCTCTGCAATTAGCTGGTGAACTTCGAGGTAAAAAATACTCCAAAAAACCAAAATCAAAGGGTAAATGTGAAATGGTAAAACTTGTTTTTTATGTTTATTTCTTGCACATTAATCGAGTAACCATTAGTTTTATTCATTTGATCCATGAAATAGGTATTTTTAATCTATTTTGATGGTGTTTTGAGCTGGTTTAACAAATGACATGCAAAATTTGACATGCTCGAATGACCACAAACCAAACTTTTATCTCTTTTTCGAGTTTTGTTCAAAACGAAAAAGGAGCACCCTTGGAGTCCTATTTAAGCTCTTTTTAGACTCTCTAAACATGAAAATGTTGTTGAGTGCTTGTCCTTTCCAGCTCATTAAAGGATTGGAAATGATATCTCTCTTGTATTATTTTACGTTTTTTGGACTTGAGAGATTAATCTACGAAGAAGAAATTTTGGAGTTTCCTTTTCATCCCTTTTCAAACTCCCTAAACATGAAAAGGACTAAGTTATATTTGTTGTTAAACTCATTAAAAACATCAAATATCGACAAACTTGTCCATCTAGACAAGACTGAGTTTCACCTTTGTTAAAATCGTTAAAGCATCAAATAGTGATGGATTCACCCGAAGGGTGGAATTATACAACAAGTATATGTTATCCTCCTCAAGCTTGATAAAAATAAAGAGGCATTGGTCAGCAATGACTGGGGAAAATTGGAAAAATGGGAAAACACTTTATGGTAGCAAGTCTCTCTTGAATATGACACTTTCACCTCATCACCGTGACTATGTGAGTTGGGTCATTCAGCTTGATGGTTATCACACAGTTGGTTTATCATGCCATCCATTTCTTTGTTCTGGGTCAATCCTACCAATTCATTTTAGTGTCACCAACATGTTCAAGAGAAGTCATTCAGTTCAAACTTCATCCTTTGCAATACCGTAAACCTTCATTTTCATGACCACCATTCCTGAACCTTCTGTCGTCAGTCAAATTTTCATCTCCAAAATCATTTACCTCGTTTCGTGTCATTGATATGGGATACATCAAGGCCCTCCTACGACGAGTCACTTCTTGTCGGCATCAACACATCATCCAAGAAGTTGACTTAGAAACACCCCTTCAGTACCTTGAGGCTTGCATACATTAATGGCAGGTTTCTCACTTCCGCCAATAGGTTTACATCACTGGCCTTCAACCGAAAGACTTTGTATAGTGTTCACCAGCAAATCATTTATTCACACCATGCAAAATGTATTGTAGTACCTTGAGGGTCATTATCATTATCAGTGATTCCTCTCACATCTGTTAACGGCTTACATCATTGGCTAGTAATCAGACGATGTCTTCCCATGTTTGACCTCAGATCATCCATTCACATGGTTAGACTTGTACTTGAGCAAAAGATTGAACGAGATTGGCGACCCCAGATCTAGTTTCATCCATCCGGGCTGCAATATTTTTAGGAGTACTAAATCAAATGTACAATGGCCTTACATTCATGATCATCCATTCATGGATTTATATCTGTAGACAACTATATTTGTAAATGTAATGAAAGTTTATAAGCTGAGCATGAGTATGCCTTCCCTCAGCAAGTTCATGAGAAAAAATCAAATTATCATGATATATGTATTGTAATTGATGTAGGTCACCTTGTGCTTCGAAACCTCCTCTCCGCATGATAAAGCATTTCACTCGACATACATATTTATCACTTCATGATTTAGGGGGCAACTATTACAGATCGATTTGGGCACATCAACCCCAACTTACAGATCAATACTCTTAGGGCCCATCAAACCCTAATTTAGTTGTTTCATGCCCTAAATAAAGTCAACCATCAGAATGCTTCCTTCCCAAGAGATTCCATGGCTGAAATCATCCAAAAACTGCCTCTAAGAAGATCAGCGCATGCAGGCCTTCATTAGGGTGCATTGCAGTGTAGTCCAGTACACCGCCTGGGTGCTATACAATGCACTTAAGCCCTCTTTGGCCTTTGCTGGATGAATTTGAGCCGAATTTCATTACGGTTCTGGAATATTCTTATACATTGGATGCATCTAGAAGTTTCCCAAGTTTATCTACTCCTTTGGACTCAAAATTGGATGAGGAAGGGAGTTAAGGAACATCAATCCCTTTATCACTTCATCCATGGAACTAAATTCTAAGTTTGGTAGGGCATTCATTATCACCATTTATGGCAAAACTTCCTTCATACACCTATAAAAATACCATCCATCTAAGTGATCAAGGGTTGGAAATCTTCTAATTATACAAAGATGATGTTAGTATGAGACTTGAGTTGGTTTCAAGTATTGTAATGATGTCAAAATGTCTTGCTTGTTATGAGGAGAGGATGGGATTGAACTGAAGGAGTGATACTGAATCAAGCAAATTGGGTTGTAACTCTTCCTTTTACTAATAAAGTGTTCAAAGCTTTTTTCCATATGTTCGTATTGTTCATTGATGCTTTCATATGTGTATTATGAACTTGACTCCATTCTATGTTTAATCAATAGATCATTATCATATGCTTTGATCGATTTTTGTCTTCTGTCTGTGTGCAGGTACTTTTCAAATGGATTAAGTACAGAAAGGAGGGACAAAATTGGTGAAGGGAGATAAGGATTAAGCGAAAGCTAGAGGTAGGCTTCTTTACTATCTTATTTAATCTATTGGTTATAGAAAAGGTAGAGAATTCTTTGCACTGTTGTTCTAGACTTAGATACTAGTCTAGGGGTTTAAGCATTTATCCATGGACACTACTTCCCAAAACAATCCCTCACATTCGCATCCCTCAGATGGCAGAAATAAAAATCAATGACTGGAAATTACGTAGAGGAGAGGTATCGTTCGGCCTAGATAGTAGCCGTACCTAATGCCCACCATAGATTCAGTTTTAACTTCCGGCCTTATTGTGGGTCACAGGCTTTGATCATACTATTGAACATGCATTTAATATGTTTTGCATTGCCTTGGATCTTTTGTCCATAAAATATAGAGAAAGAGAAATCAAAGAGTGGACAAAATGGGATTCACATGGATATAGTGAAGCCAGAGTTAAACCCATCTTGCAGCTAGTGCAAGATGGTAGCAGGGACAAAACTATGCACATCCACCTAATTTCCTTCCAGGTTTGTCATCTTGGTTCGTACTATCGCATAATTAGGGCCGCCAAGCTCTACGATTTGAGATTCCTAGTGCTCATTTTCCCTAATCAACCCATAGATCTCATCGTTGAGGTCTAGGAGGCGGTGTTCATTGAGGTCTAGGTTCTGAATTTCCATGACCTTCTATCCAATCTTTCGTATTATCTACTACCTCCATTTGTGTGCCTCTGTGAGATCGCATCATTCTGAGGCAAGGAACAAGTGCCTCTCCTTCGGTTTATGTCAAGAACTTGTTTAGCATAAACTGCACCTTCTCCTCATTACGGGCCATTCTTCCCCAAAATATGAGAGCCTACAATCTGATATGTTATGTTTAAAGCCCTAAGCCCTCCTTGCCTAGAACTTCACAAAATAACTAGAAGGTATGAGCAGATTTCATCGAATAGGTAAATCATATGCTTAAAAAGGCGGGAGCAGGGGTTGAAATTTCGAATTTGGATCTATATGTTTCCCATCAAGAACCTTTTCTCTTTAGGAAATTAAAAAAAATACCTTTCAATTCCATTTTAAATAAAAGAAATAAAAATTTAATACATAATATTCTATATATATTAATTCATAATTTTCACCATCACTAATGGAATGATTTCATTCAAGTTAATTTGATTGATGTAGAGAATAATTAGTTTTTTGAGAAAATTTATAATCTTAGATTGGAGACAACTACCTATAAATAGAATAAATAAAACAATAAAACACTTTAAATACGTTTCTTTTTAAATTGAATTTTGTATTTTTTACCATATCAAAATTCTAATTTGAATAAACAACCACTTAAAGAGATAGAAACCTGGAGTTTTTGGGGCAACCGTGAGTCTATCTTTCGAACCTCCACCACCTGCAATATTTGACACTATTCAAGAAACAAACAACTTGATGAATAGAGGATGAAAACACTACTACAACCACTTTCTTGAGAATAAAAGAATAAATATAAACAAAATCAAATATCTTTAATATAATAATAATTATCACACTAATTTTTACATTTTAATCTTTTAGGTAAATTTTACATGTAATCTATACAATTAACACATTATATACAAACTACATTAAAAATGAAAGTAATTAACACATTCTGCATTAATCATCTCATTCCATCTTAGTTATTTTTGAGAGTATAAATCAAATTTCTTCTATAATTATGTTGAATCGAAATAAGATAAATGTGCCTTATGTCACTCCCTCAGTTAAAACCCAAAATCATGATTCAATTAATTGTATCATTTGTTATGCATATGCTACTAGTAAATGATACATAAATTTATTGTTTTCACTGAGATATCAAGATTCATTAGAATGCATCTCCAAACTTTGTTAGAAAGATACATTTTGCACTAAAATTTGAAACTTTTGGAAAGTGCAATAACATATTTCCAATTAAATTCACAAAACTAAACAATTAAATGGAGCATGGCCAATCCATTGAAGCAAGAGTTGAGGATTTCCTTTCTCGGATGACTATGGCTAAGAAAATTGGGCAGATTACTTAGACTGAGTGTGGGGTAGCCAGCCCTGATGATGCAATTGAGAAGTTTGGAAATGGCACATCCATGGGTCCCTATTCGCTCTTTGTTTGAATTTTCTTTACATTTTACAAGAATCTCTAGATAATTTCTTTCATATTTTCTTTCAAAGAAGTTTCATACCTATGTCCATGTTTTGAAATGTCTTCAATGCCCAAATATAAAAGATCTTCCTTTCGCAGAGAACTTTCTATCATTAGAACTCCAAACCATAGACCGAGGTTATCTAGAAAAGAGGAAATTAAAGGATTCATATAATTTAGAATGTGCATTTTTGAGAGAGTAACAAGGCATGGTAGGTAGTGCTAAGGCATGCTAGAGGCTAGGGAAACATGCCAAGATGCGCCAGGTGCTAGGGTGTTCCAATGCATGCTAGGAAGTGTTATGGAGTGCTAAGGAAACAAAAGGGATCACTAGTTTCAAATACATGGAAATGAATGAACACAAGTGTGTGACAAGGAGTGTTAGTGAGTTCTAGGTTTGGTATGGAGGGAGCGACAAGATATGTTAGGTAGTGCCAAGAAATGCTAGAGTTCCAAGGCAACATACCAAGATGTGCCATGTGCCAAGCTGTGTCAATGCATGCCAGCGAATGTTAGGGAGTGCCACAGAAACACAAAGGAGAACTAGTTCAAAATGCATGGAAATGAAGAGATAAGAGTGTGTGATAGGGAGTGTCAATGAGTTGCAAGTGTTCTAAGGAGGGATTGAAAAGGTTATATGCTAGGCAGTGCCAAGGCATGCTAGAGTGAAAGGTGATGCAGGAGCATCCTGCTCAAAACATTATTGTTCATTTGGTTGATTTCAGGGGTAATGTTTTAATTATTTTTAGGAATCTTGTATAGATTGAGTGAGAAATCTATGTGTGAGGGTTCAGTTGTAAAATATTCTCAACTATATTAGAATATCATGGATAATTGATATGTGTAGATCTCATAGGGGTCTTAGAGATTACAAGATCCTCGAATAGGAATTATTTGAGAAAATTATGGAGAAAATCATGGATTTAGTATAATCCATAATTATGTAATTAATTTATAAATGTAAGCCTATGAGGAGTGTGTTAGACAAGTGTTAAAAAGTGTTAGAAAGTGTTAGAGAGTGTTAGACAAGTGTTATAAAGTGTTAGAGAGTGTTAGAGAGAGCTAAGTAGCAGAGGTATTCTGAATATATATGTAAATACTCTTATGAATGAAAGGAGATTTGTGTTTAAAATGTGTTTATGTGTGATCTTTTATTATGTAATTTTCTTTCGTCGATTCCTTAAGTCGCAGGTTGAATCTATGTTAAATAAAGGAAATTGTGTGGAGTTTGGTGTTTTAGGATCACCTGAACAAAGGCATTAATTTGTTGATCACTGGTTGAAAACAGATAAAGACTAAATAAACTTGGTGGAACAAGGAAGCCTGATGAATTCGTGAGAAAATCAAAAGAAGATTTGAATCGTCTAATCAAACAGATCCATCATATCTAATGGTCATTGCATGCCAATAAGCACAGATGTTAATTCCAAAATTAGATGCAATATTTTATAAAACTGAGTTAATAGCTCAGTTAATCATGACCGTCTATTTGAAGAGGTCAGATCGGATGGTAATCACATCAGAAAGTCCACAAGATTTAATTTAAATTTCAGACATGATATCTTATGGATTGTGATTTAATATAGTTGAATTTTGTATCGATCATAGTTGTTCATTATGTATGGACAAGATCCGACGGATATCACTCTAGAAGATGCATGTTGGTTAGCATAGTTTTCGGACACGATAAGGTTTGAATGAGATTTTAATTTGTTTTGAGTTCCACTAAAGAGATTGGGGTCTGATAGTTTAATTAAATAGGGTTTTAATTAATTTATTTCCCGAATTATCTAAAGATGCAGCTTTTTCAACTAATTCCTCTTCGAGGACCTCCCATATCAATTATCCTTGACATTCTCACATAGTTG
This sequence comes from Pinus taeda, assembly GCA_000404065.3. Lineage (NCBI taxonomy): Eukaryota > Viridiplantae > Streptophyta > Pinopsida > Pinales > Pinaceae > Pinus > Pinus taeda. The sequence continues at coordinate 17,784 of APFE030361214.1, forward strand.
AGGATATTTTACAATTGAACCCTCACACATAGATTTCTCAATCAATCTATACAAGATTCCTAAAAATAATTAAAAACATCACCCCCTAAATCAACCAAATGAACAATAATATTCTAAGCAGGATGCTCCTGCATCAGACTCCTGATGTAGAAAAAAATCATAGACTCTTGTCTATGAGGTCTGTCACTTTTATGTGGTAATGTGACAGCTACAAGTCTGAATGACTTGCTACCTCTAGGATTTCAAACTCTGTTTTGTTGATGGTCCTCAAAAGGAATAACTTCATCATGTAGTCTGGCATTAAATTCGCAAAAAAATATCTTCAAAGAATTATTAAACATGATTCTCTACCTTCCATACCTCATCATCCTCTGTTCTGGAAATATAGACTCGTGAACTGCATGTGGAAACTTGAATACCCATTTTCCTAGTTTCCAAATTTGAACGAGTCTCGAATTGGTTCACCATCTACACCAATAGCTTTGCCAGGTAACTCTGTCGTGCTAAGATTAGTAAGAACTAAATTTGAAAGTTCACCATCATCATCACTCGAACTGTTAATCAAATTTTGCATATCTATAAAGCAATTTTCTCCACCATGCTCTTGAGTAACTCCTCTTTGTTAATCACATCAACACAGTTGATGTTCTCTATGGTGTCCTTTCCTTGTTTTGTTACAGTTCTCTAGTCTCAACTTCTTTGGCTTCTGTTTCTTTAGCTACTATTTCCTTCTCTAATTTATATGAAAACTAAACTTCATGGAATGAAAAATAATCATCCCAATTTCCTTCAGGTTCACAAAATTATTCTTGATAATAACAATGGTCATTAGTTGTCTCTATAGAAACAAATTCCTTATTTAGTACCATACTTGCATTCACAGACAAACTATCAGTTTTAAAAATATCAGACCTTTCGGTCCCTTTTGATGCTTTAAGCACCAAATTCCCACCATGGATTTCTGGGTTCTAGAAAATCATCTTTGTTGTGACTCAATTCCTATGAGTCTCTCCTCCAACAAATAAATATGTATTTGTTCAATTTTGTTCATCAACTTAGCATTCCATTTATGTTGCAATAGATTCCACTTGACCCGTTCCCTTATTCTCCATCCATGTCTTTGGTCATCATTCTCTTTCTCTTGAAACCATTCCTATAGTATATTCAACTCTAATCTCATCACTACAATACTTATCCTACACACTTCATGACTCATCTGACATTTATTTGAACCTTTCCTATGTTTCTCCATGCTCATTTTCACTAATTCTTCAAACTCAACCAATATTCGAAATTCAATAAAAGAAAATATTTACCTCATTCAAATCCTAAAACTAACTCCTCTTATTTTCCCTTTGCTTCCACTGCGCCTCTAACTTTCCTTGTCATATGATTTGTTAGTCTCTCATAAAAAAATTCATAAGCTGCAAAAAAACCTCTACAGTAACAAATCCCCCTTACTACATGATACCTCACCAAGATTTTCTCTTCTAAGCTTAGTCTTTTGGCATCTCTCTGGTTCTCTTCTCTAGAACCATATGAGAACTCTTTGCTCTAGGCTACTGCAAATCTCCTCACCTTCCTCTTTTGTTACTCTACACAAAAATTATAAAGACTAATGCTGACCAAATTTGAAATATAATCATATTTCACACAGAATCCTCTTTTGCTCTGATACCACTTTGATGCAGCAAAACTGGACCTTTAGATAATTTGGGAATTAAAATTAATTAAACCCCTATTTAATTAATTAAACTATCAAACCCAGATCTCTTTAGCGAAACTCAAAAAAAAAAAAAAAATCTCGTTCAAACCTTATTGCGTCTGAAAACTATGCTAACTAGCATGCATTTTCGGGAGCGATATCCATTGGATCTTGTCCATACATAATGAATAGTTGTGATCGATCTGGAATTCAATTGGATTAAATAACAATCCATAAGATATCGTGTCTAAAATTTAAATTAAATATTGTGCACTTTCCAACACGATTATCGTCCAATTTGACCTCTTCAAACATACATTCACAATTAACTGAGGTATTAACTCATTTTTATAAAATATCTCATCCGATTTTGGAATTAACGTCCATGCTTGTTGGCACATGATGACCATTAGATCTAATGTATCTATTCGATCAGATGATTCAAATCTTCTTATGGATTTCTCACAAATTCGTCAGGCTTCCTCGTTCCTACAAGTTTTTTTATTCTTTGTCTGTTTTCAATCGGCGATCAACAAATTAACGCCTTTGTTTAGACGATCCTCAAACAAAAAACTCCACACACAATTTCCTATATTTAACATAGATTTAGCCTACAACTTAAGGAATCAATGAAAGCAAATTACATAATAAAAGATCATGTAGAAACACATTTTGAACACAAAACTCTCACTCATAAGAGTATTTACATATATATTCAGAACACCTCTACTACTTATCTCTCTCTAAAACTCTCTAACACTTTCTATCACTTGTCTAACACTCTCTAACCCTTTCTAACACTTGTCTAACACTCTCATTGTAGGCTTACATTTATAGATTAATTACATAATTATGGATTACACTAAATCCATGATTTTCTCTATAATTCACTCAACTAATTCCCATTCGAGGATCTTGTAATATCTAAGATCCCTACGAGATCTACACATATCAATTATCCGTGATATTCTCACATAGCTGAGAATATTTTACAATTCAACCCTTACACATAGATTTCTCACTCAATCTATACAAGATTCCTAAAAATAATTAAAAACATCACCCCCTAAATCTACTAAACAATAATATTTTGAGGAGGATGCTCCTGCATCAAGAGGGCATGTCAAAGAGTGCTAGGGTGTGCTAGGGAGTAAAAATCATGTCAAGAAATGTAGGGCATGCTAACACACACCACATAGGGCTAAGGGATTGTTAGACAGGCCATGTGTTATGGAATGTCAAGAAGTAAATTGTGTTTCTTAGTTATTTTATATCCATGGTTGGACATGAGCCTTGAATTGGTAACTTGTTAAGTGGGATGAGTTGAGATTGGACATGAGTAGCCTAATATGTGTTATAGGCAGTTCTTAAGTGAACAAGGCATAGTCTAGTTGTAGTAACTATAACTTGGCTAAGTTGTTGTAGTTGGGGCAAGACTTGGTTGGGTTCCGGCCAAGTCTAAAAAAAGTAAGGGTAGTTGTGAGGGCATGATAGCTAAGGAGTGCCAGGGCATGCCAAGGAATGAAAAGGTGTGCTAACACATGGCAGACAATGTCAATGGATGGTGAGGAGTGTTAGGGAGAGTTAGGGGAACACAAGGGAGAAGTAGGTCAAAATGCTTGGAAATGAACAAATAAAAGCATCTGCCAAGGAGCGCCAGTGAATTCCAGGTGTCCTGAGGATGAATTGTTTTAGGATAATTTCGGAATAGGAATTGTAGGAGGCAAGTTTATGGTTGTAATAAGCTGTGGACAAAGCAATGTCAGATAAAGGAGGGCTTTTGGTTGGGCACAATATTGTTTTTCTAATGAATTGGCTGGGTTCCCAAGTCACAAAAAAGTAAGGTTATCTATGAGGGTGTTAGTGTCAATATGTTCATCCCATCACCAGTGATCAAATATGCTCTTACAAAGTTTTGTTAGGGTGTCAAGACAAATTTTGTCATTTCAGTGAGTCTTCAAATAAAAATTTAGTCACTAGCTAGTGTGTCTAGGGCTATTTCCACTCTCTCAAGAATTTCATATGCCAGTCACTTTCATCACTCAGTTGAGTCTACCATAATGGAAAAATCATTAATATCACTTCATTAACATCATCATGGTCTCCATTCAGCTCAGTGTCACCATTAGATCATTAGGGTTAACATCACAAAATCAACCATTTCATGTATAAATCTAGCAAATGAGGAGTAGTAATAGGTAAATTTGTTCAATAACACTTGATTTCAAATGTAATTTATATTTTTAGATGTAATATTGTTCCTAAGGTTCTAAAGTTACAAGAAGAGGTCCTAAGGCTACAAAAATAAAAAAGAAAACGAACTGGTGAGGTTGGCCATCCTACCTCATTAATCACTTAGACACCAAAAGAAAATTATAAAAGCACATGGAGGATCTCATTCACACTCACTTTCACTTGTCTACCATCCTAGAATCGAGCTCCCCTATTCTTTTCAATAAAGTTGTGATTCCATAGCCCTCACTGGAAACAATTGACTCTCGCTACGCACAAAGAGCCTTTGTTGCGCACCTAGACAGCACGTTGTGCATATGAAGCCTTCATTGTGCACGGGTCAGGGTTGTCAAGAATTTTTGTTTGACAACCAAAATTCATTTTTCAAATCTCCTCTTCAGTCATTTCATCCTCCAGGCTAAGTTTAACCATTTTCATGCCCTCCTTTGCCTCATATGTCAAGAAAATGATCAAATACTTCTTCTTCTAGGGTTTACATGATTTTCATGGTTTTGATCCTCAAATGATGAGTTGTTGCAATAAGCCCTAGATTCCTTGTCCTTACACCTATGTTTGCAGCTAATTTACCATTTTCATCCATCATAAAGCATTGTCCCCTCATTTTCTATCTTTTTCCTCTAAACCCTAATCTACCCTATCGCTTTCTAGGATAAGCTTGTGTTTTGGCCTTTTCCACCCCCTCCCCTCACACATTTCCCAACATTCGTTTTTGCCCTACTCATTTTCATCATCCCCTGCCCTCCTAAATTTCCTTACAAATTTAGGCAACTCATAAGTCCATCATACCACCTCATTCCCTCACAACAACAAATTTCAATGTTTTTACTTGCCTTTCACCTAGGGTTTGATGTATGGAGCCTGGCTCATCACCATCAGAGAAGAGGAAGTACAAAAAGGGGGGGAAGATACTGAAGTTTGAGTCCTCTAATTGCAATGAAATCACCTCCTCCCCAATTGTCATGAAATTCTTTGAAGATGTCAATTGTTTAGGGTTTTGTCAAAGAGTGTAGGAAGTAGGTTACCATGAGCATCTCACGGGTATATTTTCCCTCACCTTGAAGGAAGACAAGATTGCCATTGCAATGACTAATTTCATTTTTTCAGTGGATGCCATCTCTCAAGCTACAGGTATGCCAAACCATGGTGAAAAGTGGTTCAAAGGCATGAACCTAGACCTAAAAGAGTACAAACCCTAATTGAAATCACAATACAAAGGAGCTCACTCACATGTTTTCTATTTAGATACTTGTTGGAGAGATATGCACCATTGATGAAGGCTTTCGTGAAGTTCTTCACATGTGAGGAAAGATTTTCCAAGCTATATCAATACCACATGAAACTTCTCATGCACTTTACAGCTACCAAGTCTCTAAATTTTTCCAGCTACTTCTATAGGAGCCTAACCAAAATGTCTAAAAGGGTGCAATTGAAAGAAAAAGTGAATTATCCCAGCCTCTTGTACCATAGAATGATAAAGGTTATAGTACTCCATCAGTTGATAGAGAAGAACATGACATGGGACACCTTCATTGAGGCAGCCTTGAAAATGCATACAACCACTTCACCAAGCCAGAACCAAACCATGTCAGTACATCCCATGAAGGTGGGGCCATCAAAAAAACATGATGAGGTTTCCAAGGAACCTAGGCCTGAGGTGACCAAGACATATTAGAGAGGAAAAAGGCTTGTGTTTACTCCTCAAATTGAGGAAGGGGCCAAGCCTACTACATCAACAGAACGAGGATCACCATCACATCATGAGGCTTCTTTGCATGATTAAGAGCCCATTGAGCATGACTTTGACCTAGTTGAGTTGGAGGCACATGATGAGCATCAAACCCTACAACAAGCCATAAAAGAGAAGGATTCTCAAATCATGGAGCTCAAGGAAAATTTGGGAAGGGCCAAATTCATCATTTCATTCCTTGAGCAAGAAAATAGTCAACTTAAGGAAAAACAAATAGTCATGGAGAAAGAGAAATTAAAAGCCAAGAAACTATAGATGAAATTCAATGAAGTGATGGACCATGAGGACACTGAGTAGCATGAAGGACATGTGGCAAGGAAGACACCAAGGACAATGGGTCTTAGGAAGGCACTTTAGAGGGAAAGAGAACAAAAGCCACTAATGGAAGAATTGACCTTTGAAGATAGGATTGCCATGGAAATAAATGAGGAAATGGATTTTTTTCTTAACAAAGTCAATTTCCACCTTGAGAAGCTCCTTCACAAGGACAACAAGTGTTGGGTGTGGAGCCTAATTATCTTCTATATTCAAAAGTACCACCACATTGGACCCCAGTTCAAAATGGGGGCGGCAATGCCGCCCGTAAAATATTCACTGCAGGGGGGGCGGCTGCGACCTTTGGGAGCCCCCCCTTGGCAGGGGGTTTCGGGGGCAGCACCCCCGAAGCTAAAAACAATTGTAAATTTGCCTTGTAAAAGTATAGTAATTTCTAGTCAATCCGGGCCGTTCATTAGGCGGATGATATGACAGTAGAACTTATGTTTAGTTTAGGGTTTTTTTTGCCCTAGAAGGCAACCCCTCTCTTTGTATGAGGGAATTGTATTTGAGGCTATGAGATAGATGTGTATTCTGTGTGAGCGAGAAACAGAGAGGTGAGACTGTGAGAGAAGACAGGTATAATAAACAACGATTTGTTGTAGGTTGTGTCTCTTCATTTGGCTGAATAGAAAGGAGGACTGGCTGTTCGAGGTGGACGTAGCCCAAACTGGGTGAACCACATATATCTGTGTCTCTCTTGTTTTGTGCGTTTTCTGTGTTTATATTTCTGCAATATTTTATGTGTTCCATTGCTCCGTAATATATATAATATTCTAACAACTGGTCTCAGAGCCGAAGGTGTATTTGGCTGATAAACTCGTAGGAAAGAAGGGTTCCTAGTTTGAGTGGGAGCAATGGCTGGAAAATGGTAAGTTTAGGGTCGAGAAATTTAATGGCCAAAACTTCTCGCTATGGAAGATGCAGATGGAAGATTATCTGTATCAGAAAGATCTATACCTACCATTGGGAGGAAAATCAAAGAAGTCGACAGATATGGAAGATGAAGAATGGAACCTTATCGATAGAAAGGCACTCGGAACAATACGGATGTGCCTTGCAGTGTCGGTCGCCTTCAGCATTTCAAAGGAAACAACGACAGAGGGTTTGATTAAGGTGTTGGAGAAACTATATGGAAAACCCTCGGCCTCAAACAAGGTATTTCTTATGAAACAATTATTTAATATGAAGATGTCGGAAGGTGGATCTGTTGCAAATCATTTAAATGATTTTAATACTGTTACAAGTCAGTTATGTTCTGTAGGGGTAAATTTTGATGATGAAGTTAGAGCTCTGTTATTCTTGTGCTCATTACCAGAAAGTTGGAATGGTTTGGTAATGGCCATTAGTAACTCCGTTACTGGATCTAGTACTTTAAAGTTTGATGATGTTCTCGGTGCTATCCTTAGCGAGGAAATGCAACGGAAAAGCTCCGGTGAGACATCGGGAAATGCTTTGAGTGCAGAGTCTAAAGGAAGAAAAATGGAAAGAGGAAAGAGCTCAAGATATCGCAGTAAATCAAGGAAAGGCAGATCCAAGTCCAGATCAGGGATAGTGTGCTAGAAATGCGGAAAGAAAGGACACCTAAAGAAAGACTGTAGATCTCGGAAGGGAAAAGAAGGAGATTCACAGCAAGAAAATAATCATGAAGCAAATGTGACAGGTGAGGTGTTACAAGATGCTTTGATTCTTTCTTTCGAAAATATTATTGATTCCTGGGTGGTAGATTCAGGGGCCTCATTCCATGCCACACCTGATAAGAAATACTTTCATGACTATGTTCAAGGAGATTTTGGACAAGTTCGTTTGGGTGATGATAAACCCTGTAAAATTGTTGGAATGGGTAAGGTTCTTGTAAAACAGCAGAATGGAAACCAATGGCTACTAAAGGAGGTAAGGCATGTTCCAGATCTAAAGAAAAATCTGATTTCAACAGGGCAGTTAGGCGGTGAAGGTTGTGTGACAACTTTCACAGATAAAGCTTGGAAGGTCACCAAAGGAGCCCTGGTAATAGCAAAAGGCGAAAAGGTTGGTAAATTGTATTTATGCAATGGTAATCTAACTCTATTAATGCTTTAACTTCCAAAGGAGCAGATGCAGCATTATGGAATCATAGGCTTGGACACATGAGTGAAAAAGGGATGAAGATTATTCACACAAGGAATTTGTTGCCGGGTTTGAAGAATGTTGATTTGGACTTCTGTGAGAATTGCATTTATGGAAAATAGAAGAGAGTCAGATTTCTCAGAGTTCGGAAAGAAAAGAAGAATGAAAAATTAGAGCTTGTGCATACAGATGTATGGGGACCTACTCAGGTATCATCTCTCGGTGGCTCTCGTTATTATGTTACTTTTATTGATGATGCAACTAGAAAAACTTGGATTTATTGTATTAAGAATAAATCTGATGTATTTGATACTTTCAAGAAATGGAAAGCTTTGGTTGAGATTGAGACAGGAAAGAAATTGAAGTGTCTTAGATCAGACAATGGAGGTGAATATTGCAGCAAAGAGTTTGATAGGTACTGTTCAGAGCATGGAATTCGCAGACAGAAAAAAGTTCCAAGAACACCAAAAGAAAATGGTGTGTCAGAAAGGATGAACAGGACAATCATGGAGCGTGCAAGGTGCATGAGATTGCATGCAGGATTGCCTTTACAGTTTTGGGCAGATGCTGTAGATACTGCTGTTTATCT
>APFE030361217.1:17939-28537 GCA_000404065.3 Pinus taeda
TTCCACTTGGAGATTTCTTGGATCTCTTACTCATCCTTGGGTGAATTCAGAGAGGCAAGTGTCATAGGAGAAGTTTCTAGAAGATTCCATGAGCATCCACTTAGCAAACTATCTTGGACATTTGTCCATACTCACTCATCACACCCTATAGAAGGTCTCATCATTATACATCGCACCCTCACAGTGGAGCAGTCAATATGGTTGAGTTTAGGCTAATTATGGATGGCTTTTAAGGTGGAACTTTTGGGGAATGATGTAATTAGTTGACCATGTTATTTTAGGGTACGAAACAACAATTTTAGGGGTTGAAGAGCCCTAGTTTATCGACATATAAGATTAGGGTTGAAGTGCCCAAATATGTCTATAATAGTTGCCCCCTAAAGCATGAAGTCGTAAATCTTGATGTCGAGTGAAATGCTTTATCATGAGGATCCGAGGTTTCGAACTGGAAGGTGACCTATATAAGATACAATAGAATGCATCATCATAATTCAATTTTTATGATCTAGCTGAGGCAGACATTTCCATGCTCAACTTTATAAATTCATTTCATGTACATAGAAAGGATAGTCGTCTACATATGCAAATTGGTGATTCTTCAAGTGTAGAGTCATCATCCTTGGTTTGGATGACCATATGTCTGACTTCCTTCTACATTTTATGTATTTGTTTCCCTGAATATATCGCAGCTCGGATGGATGAAACTAGATCTGGGTTCTTCAAACTCGTTCGATCTTCGGCCGATGTACAAGTCAATCCATGTGAAGAGATGTTCTAAAGTCGAACATGGAAAGACATCGCTTGATTACTAGCCAATAATGTGAGCTGTTAACAGATGTGAGAGGAATTACCAATAATGATAATGACCCTCAAGGTATTACAGTACAATTCACGTGGTGTGAATATATGATCTAATGCCAAACCCCACGCAAAATCTATTGGTCGAATGCCATTGATCTTAACCTATCGTCGAAAGTGAGAAACTTGCCATTGAGGCATGCAAGTTTCAAAGTACTGAAATGGGTGTTTCTAAGTCAACTTCTTGGATAATGAGCTGATGTTGACAAGAAGTGACCCATTGTAGGAGGTCCTTAATGTATCCCACATCTACGACACGAAACGAAGCAAATGATTTTCCGGAAGTGAAAACGATCTGAAAACATAAGGTTCAGGAATGATGGTCATGAAAATTGGAGGGTGAAGGTATTACAGTGGATGAGGCATTAACTGGATGGTGGTTTCTCAACTGAATGACTTCTCTTGAACATATCGGCGACACTGAGATGGATTGGTAATGTTAACCCCAACAGATGGATGGTATGGAATACCAATGGTGAAATGACCAGTTAACGGAATAACCCAAGTCGACTCAATCAAGGTGACGGAGTGAAAGTGTCATGTTCAAGAGCGACCTACTACCATAGAATTCTTCAAGGTTTCTTCCCTTTTTCCCCAGTCATTGGTGACCAGTACCTCTTTATTTTTGTCAAGCTTGAGGAGGATAACATATGCTTGTTCCATAATTTGCCCTTCAAGTAAACCTGTCACTACGTTTTAATGAGTCTAGTGATAGTGAAACTCGTTCTTGTCTAGGTGGACAAGTCCGTCGCTATTGTTTTAATGAGTTTAACCACAAAGACAACTCAGTCCTTTTCATGTTTAAAGAGTTTGAAAAGGGATGGAAAGGAAACTCCAGCAGTTCTTTTTCATAAATTTATCCCTTAGATCTGAAAAAGGATAAAATAATACAAAAGGGATGACTTCTCGATCACTTTAATGAGATGAAAAGACAAGCGCTCAAACTTTTTCATGAGATAATCCCTCGGGTCTGAAAAAGATAAAATATACAGGAGGGATGGCACTTCCAATCACTTTAACGAGTTCCAAAGGCCAATTTCTCGACAATCTTTTCATATTTAACGAGTCTGAAAAGAGTTTAAAGGAGACTCATTTTTGAGGAACGAGTGGTGCCTAGGGTAGCAACTGGTTCCAAGCAAGCTTGGAACTTTTCAAAACATGGCGATGTGAAGAGGTTGATTAACAAGACCACTCGTCGCAGCTGTTCCTCAAAAAGGGTAAACAACCAAGTGGAAGCGTATGATCGGCCAAAAGAATGGAGGTGATGGGAGGAACACAGCCAAGGCTCAAAAGGCTGATATCATGGCAATCACAAAGGTTATTTACCAAAGGTGAGTTCATTTTTTAACAAGCTTGAACTGTGGGGGACCATGTTCGGTGTGGGTTTAATTTTTCTTACAAGCTTGAAATGAACAAACATATGATTGGTTTTTAGTTTTCTTTTTATGTAAGCTAGAAATGGCAAAAGCTAAAAAAGCTAGAAAAGACAAAACTAAAAAGCTAGAAAAGCTAAAAAGCTAAAAATGAGTTCGAAAAAAGTTTGCATGCCCATAGCATGATGAAAAGGAGAGTCTTCTGTAACCATATGAGAATTACTGTGGCTGTGTAGGATGGTTTCATCTGCAAAATAGACAAAACACTTCCTTGGCTTCGTCCACAAAATAGACAAAGGTGAATGGTGTGTTAGACCAATCACATAACCAACATGGAAACTCATATTGTAGGATGGTTTCGTCCGCAAAATAGACAAAACACTTCCTTGGCTTTGTCCGCCAAATAGACAAAGGTGAATGGTGTCTTAGACCAATCACTTAACCTACAGGGAAACCTATCTTTTTAGTTGGGTTCGTCCACCAAATAAACAAGGGTGCATGCCCCCTAAGCTTTGCTACATTCACCAGACTACTTGCGATAATTAGGTGGATGGAATGAAGGTTCGAGAGACACTGCTAATGTACAAGGACCATTTAGGGATGATGATCGACTTGGAGCTATGCATGAACCAAGAAATGAACGCTGGTCAATAGTGACAATTTTGCCTTCATGAAGGAAACACATCATTTGGAAGAGTGTTGAAATGATAGCCTCCACGTTATCAACATAGTCACGTCCAAGGAGTAGAATGTAATCTAACGATCTTGGGACTACCATCACGTTCAGGTGAACGGTTTTTCCTTCCCAAAGTTATTGATAACTTAGGAAGGGTCCCTAATGGTTGATTGGTTCCTTTGTTAAAGCCCAACAAATTCTATGTAACAGGCATAAGCGATGGCGAACCAAGCGCTTCCCAAGCAGTTGAGGAAAGGATACTCACTGATGCACCCTCATCTATGATAGTGCCTGACATGATCATTTTGTAAACTTGTACTATAATTGGAAAGGTACATAAGAAGGAAGGCGCGATCTTGGTAGTCGATTCTAATCAAAGGAAGTGACTAGACCACTTGGATGAGGTACTGATTAAACGGGAGAAATAACCCCTTGAGTAGTGGGAACTGGGGCATTTTCCTCCTGTTGTTAAGGAACGAGCGCATTTTCCCCAAGTTCATCGGACTCTGAAGTAATAAAATGAATTTGAACGGTATTGTTCTTACTCTCTTCAGGAAGGGTATGATCTTCTGAAGGTAAAACTAGGTCAACTATCACCTTGACCTATTGACTTTCGTCGGGTATGGACTCAGGAGATTCACTTTTAGTGATAGGTGTTTCGACCGACGGTTTAGTTAAGTCAGTCGGTTTTTCAACTAGTAAAGGACTAGGGAGAGTTTCTTGTATCCAGATGGGAGTCACTATGGTGAAGCAGGACGGTTATCCAAGACTCTTTTGGCTTCATCCAGAAAAGGACAACAGTGAAGGGTATGGTTCCATTCACATAACCTACATGGAACTTTGACCTTTCCTTTCTGTCCATGAACTTCACTATTACTAGTTGATGGTGTGATGTCAACATGATCATCAGAGGTCGATGACACCTGATGATGTGAACGGGGAGACCATTCTGTCAAGATCCAAGGAAGGTAAGGACAGTCTTGATGGAAATTGTCTCCTTAACAAATTATGCAAGGAAATATAGGTCTGTGAGCTTTAATTTGCGGATTTTCAATAGATGATTCATGGTTGCCCCCTTGCTGAATTGGCTTCTTATTTTCCTTCCCTTTCTTCTTCTTCTGAGCCACCTGGTTACCAGCATCACTGCTTTCATGAAGAAAAGAGGAAGAAGGGGAGGGATAAACGAACGAAGAAGAAGGTGAAGGGTCAACTTTAGTATCAACTGGAGCTAGTTCGATTGCGGAGGAATCACGGTATTTTGAACCATAGAGGTTGAGAATAGCCATATCGATAGGCCAATTTTAATTCCCAGAAGGGATAATGTAGCCATATGCGGAGCACCAATATTTCCCCAAGAACAAAATAGACTAGGATTCCCCTCAAAAGGGATTTCTTGATTGGTGGATCCTGGATTTGTCTCCATATATCTCAACCCAAGATCAACTAAGGAACAGGGATGTTATTCTGAATTTAATGAATTTTAATGATGCTTTGACACAACTTTGCTTTTCAATTTTTAAGAGTCGAGAAAAAGCTAAAAATGGCTCTAGTCCCCTTCGATTTTTAATGAGCCTGAAGTGATGAGTGCTCAGATGGACCTTTTCTTTTGAAGAGTCAAAAAGGAACGAAAGTGACTACTCTAGAAATCTAGACAGAGGGATTACCAAACCAATCGAAAAACTGAAATATACACCTTGGTGATAAATTAAAGAGAAATTACCAAGGACTTATGTACGACAGTCAATCTTCCCAAATGTTGTGTTCAGTGCATTGCAATTGATAGGGCGACAAACACGACTTCCTATGGATAAAGGATATAAGCCTATTGTGGTCTCCTAATATATATGCGACATTATGAGGGGCACAAGTCCATGCTAGCACTTGTCGTATAAAAGAGGAGGAATCACCCAACCTTTGATGAAATCGATAGTTACTAGTTTTTACGACACCGGAACACGTCTCTAGCCTAGACCTCTAGATGTGTTGTGTTAGGTTCCAAAGCATTATTAGGTTCATTGAGATTTATTTTAGAGTTGATCTTGTTTAAAAGTTTACCTTTCAATGCTTCACCACGTGATGTTGATTTGAAATTCCTAAAAATGATATCTATAATGATAAACAATCGTCGTTTATTTTGATCAATGAAAATCCTAGCTACTAGGGAAAGAAAATTACGATTCTTTCAAACAAAAAGCAAAGAGCACACACTAATGCACTTTCCTAAATCATTTTTCGCACGCAAAGTAAATTCAAATGCAAATTCATGTATTTGTTTTCATTCCCCTTAATGTGAAAAATGCCAAAAAAAGGAAAACTAAGTGTAGCAAAAATCTGAAATATTTTACTCAGCGACATTTCAACAATTTCTTTTTTCAAAATAGAAAGGAAGACTAAACAACACTTTTCAATTTCGAATAGAAAATGCTTTCGACACTTCAAAATATCAACAAATAATATCAAATACTTGAAGAAAAGTTCAATCGACTATTCAGGGAAGGAAGACTCAATGACACTTCTCTTTTTGACATAAAATGATAGTTGCGACACTTTTTGTACCAAAACGACAGATCGATTTAAGAAACTTTTCGATAAAGGATTGTAATGATGGACAAATACATAAAAACATTTACTAATCCTAATCAATGGAGGCTAATCTATGTGATGCAAAGCAAGCTTCAGTAAGGAGGCATTGTTCATAAGTAGCAAATCAACTAAATAGAACTGAAAACAAGGACAAAACCCCCAAATTTCTAGAATGGAAATAGGTTCAGTCAGTCAACACACCTGGGCTTCACAGAAACAAGGATGAATCACACCTACTACACTTGGGAAGTGACAGTGACAGACAGTGTGATGGGCCAGGAAGTGCAACTGAAGTGGGTTTTAGCTCAAATTTGCAGCTGATTTCAGTGAGTTAAGCTGAGCTATGATGGAAAGTAAAGAGAAAATTACAGAGGAATGATCTTGGGAGGTTGCTGAGCTACCAAAAGGGCATCTAGAATGCTTGTAAGTCAAATGTTCAATTCATAAACTAAACTGGAGATTGACAGAAGCAACGTTCATCTACTATGAAATTGCAGAGCAGGAGTAGTTTGAAGGCTACCCTGCTGACCTCGGGCTCCATTTGTAGTTTATAAAACAAACAACAACAACCAAAAAACATCTATTCGATCCCCAGCGGAGTCACCATTTTGTTTCTGGGAAAACTAGTGGCTTTTCAATCAACTAGCCCTCTAGGTTTGCTAGCCACCCTAGAAACAACAGTGCAAAGAAAATTGCGATTTCTTCTATGTATAATAGATAAGAGAAAGAAGGAACCAACCTGGATCTTTTTCTTAACTCCTTGGTTGATCTCTCTCCCCCTTGACAGAGCTTACAACTCCTCTCCGTACTTATCCCACTTGGAGAGTACCTGTAGAAACATAGTAACAAAGAACAATCAACATCTTGACCTATTATATCATAAGAATTTTAGAATCATAAATATAATGAACATACAATGGCATTCATAAATAATAGCATTCACAATTGCATAGTTATATGGAAGAAAACTTGAAGAACTTAATTAAATAGAAGGGAGAATTACAACCCAGTTGTCTGATCCAGCATCATCCTCCCAACATCAAAGCCCTCTTCACCTCATGAAATAGCAATATCACACCAACAATACAATGCTCTTTCTTAGATACAAACTATCAGCACTT
This sequence comes from Pinus taeda, assembly GCA_000404065.3. Taxonomy (NCBI): domain Eukaryota; kingdom Viridiplantae; phylum Streptophyta; class Pinopsida; order Pinales; family Pinaceae; genus Pinus; species Pinus taeda. The sequence continues at coordinate 24,551 of APFE030361217.1, forward strand.
CCTTGCAAATCATAGAATTCCCACCTCTAGATCTCTCAGATGAGGGATCCATTTATAGATGTGTGCAAGGTTGTGAGTCATATATGGTTTTTTTATTAGTGTCACTCCACTTGTTGCATTTGGTTCAACTTGGAGATTTCTTAGATCTCTTACTCGTCCTTGGGCGAATTCAGAGAGGCAAGTGTCATAGGAGAAGTTTCTAGAAGATCCCATGAGCATCCACTTAGCAAACTATCTCGGAAATTTGTCCATCCTCGTTCATCACATCCTACAGAAGGTCTCATCAGCATGCATCACACCTGGCTAGTGTAGAAGTCAGTATGCATCGCGCCCTAACAGTGGAGTAGTCAATATGGTCATGTTTAGGCCAATTCTAGATGATTTTTCAGGTGGAACTTTTGGGGAATGATGTAATTAGTTGACCATGTTCTTTTAGGGTATGAAATAACATTTTTAGGGGTTGAAGAGCCCTAGTTTATCGACATATAAGATTGGGGTTGAAGTGCCCAAATATGTCTATAACAGTTATTGAAACCTCACAGGGAGGCTTTCATCCCCAGAAGGAGCCAGTGTTAGCCTTGGTTGCATGTGGCCAAAAACAGATCCAAATATGTTCTCTAAGTCTTCTAGAGCTAGTAAAATCAAGCCAAAGATTAAAACAATTGTAGGAGAAGAATCCTTAGAATGGTGGAAAAACACTATCGGGAGGAAAAAACCCAAGGAAACAACAAAAAAATGAGTATTGGAGGTTTGAACAATGAAATGCACAAGTACTCGTCAGATCCAACCAATCAATGGTCCAGATCTGATCGGCGGTCGCAATGTGTGGTGGGAATTGATGGATATCAGTGCGGACCATATGAAACTCACGATGGCAACTGGCGGAGTCAACGTAGACTGTCGATCAAGCGCGCAGATCGACGACGCACGTTGCATCAGAGGTTCGCTATCGGAGATTACAAAGAGCGCTTGAAAATGGCCCAAGGCATGAGCAATATGGGATTGCGATTAATCACATCGCAATATCGCAATTGGAAAACATAATGGAGCGGGGCCTATACACATATATATGTGTGATACAGTCAACTGGACTTGATAACATTATGAACCATATTATATATATATTGAAATCCGGGAAACACCTTTTTCCTTTGTATTTGCATATTTCATTTATTAAACGAAATACAAAGCATGAAGCGCTGATGTGACATTACGGACCTGAAATGGTTTATTAATGTTGTTGAACACCATTTCAAATCCGATAAAGCAGGATTTTTGCATTTTAATGTATTTTTCAATATAAAGTGAAAATCACAAAATAGGCAGGATTTCGGGAGAGCCAAAGGTGATAAGTGGTTTGGGTAGGGCTCTGCCTGATCCTATACAACGACTGCCACGTGTCCAGGCTGAGGAGAGAGAAAACCACCCTCATCGAGCGGTTAACTCCCATACAAAGGAGCTGCTCGAAATGGATCACAACCATTGGATCTACAGCTCCTAGATCAATGGTGGAGATGTGATATCGCTACAAAGGTAGACCCAATAGAGGAATAGACCATATTTAAGGACTTTTGAAGTCCAGAATGAACAGAGCCTTGCGGAATTTCACAGTGTTGCACTATTTTTCTGTGTAAAACATAAAACAATCATTCCTTTACAAAATAGAGGCTGGGAAACAGAGGCCGGGAAACAAAGGCTGGGAGATAGAGGCCGGGAGAGAGATGGCTAGAAAGGGAAAAAAAGGCCACAGCACAATGCAACCCACAACACAAGAAATCATGGAGCATTGCTAGCACATGTGATCCACCTCACAGCGTAGCACATTTACCAGAATTTGGTTACTATGTTGTTAGAAAAAATACCTCAAGCTCATAACTGTTAAATCATGGCATCAAGCAGTTAGAAGCCAGAAGGGATAGACTAAGACACCTTGAGCCTTAGAGAGCTCGAGGGCATTGTAAAAGGCCTATAAATGGCTAGAAGTTAGAAGTAATATAGGTTTAGCTTTTAGAGACTGTGGATGCTCTGTTCCTTGCAGCATCTCATCTTCATTCCAATAATACAAGCTTCTTTTGTTGTTACATGTTCAATTCCCACTTTCTCCTCTATTCTAAGCTTGGACTTGAATATGTTATTCATGTTTTCTTCTATGTCTAATGCCAGATAACTGTCATCTTATCTCTGTGTTGATAAATTAGATTTATAAGTTTCATCTACTTTCTATAGCTAGCCATTCATATGTGTTTATATATGCATCTACTAGTACGGTAAGTATTCTCCATCTACCCATTGAATCTATAAACTATCTGATCCAGGTGGATATTGGTGGCCACCCGCCAAGTCCACTTGGACACCCACCATTGTTTCTTTCAACTTTTCAGTTTCCTTAATTGTAGCGCAGTTTACTGTTGTTAGCAGTTTGTCAGGTCCTAAACTTCCGAGGCCGTTTTGAGGCCCTAAACAACATTTTTTGGGAAAACTTCCCAAAGTTGTAGTTCTCAAATAGATCTTTCTAACGAAATATTGTACGCATCAAATGGAGATCATATGCCAAAGTTACGACCCCGAGAAGTTGATGTACCAATTTACCCAAACAAGGCCCACAATTTGGCGTTTCATCTTCCAGGGTTAGGTTTTTAGATTTTTAGTGTTTTCCATTGTTTCTCAGCAATAAATAGGCCTTCGAGCCTCATTGTAACACAGTTCAGAGGCATGTACCCACCACATCTCTTCTCAGAGATAAGCTACCATTGCCCTAGCTATTTATTTCCATTTTCTGTTTGAAAGCATATCTCAGTATTTTACATTAATGAAATGAAGTATTAATTCTGTTGCATCTTTGTGTTTATGGTTATCTTTGTAATTTGTTGCATTCTTGTTTAAATCCGGATCAGTGGTATTAGAGCGGTCTTCTTTTTCTCTGTTTTTCTTTGCATGTCCCCAATGAGGTCGAGATATAAGGAGTTAGGGCTTGAACTAATCGAACCTTTGCAAGACCAACCTCACAAAACTTGACAATCTCCCATGGCAGATGGAAAGAAAGATGAGGGAGTAGGAGATCCTATCAAAGTCTTGCTTGAAGAAGCCCTCAAGTGACAAAGGAATGCGATGATGGACAACTTTGCCCAGATCCTTTAGTGGCTATCCAGGGGTGACGCATCGGCTTCCGAAAACTACTCTAGAAATGCCACACCATTTAAGGTACATGTTAATATTGAAATCCCCATATTCAAGGGTCAGATAGATGCAAATGCCATTGGTAAATGGTTAAATATGCTAGAGGTTATTTTTCTGTTCATGATTTTTCTAGTAAGGAAAAGATTATTTTCGCTCTTCTTAAAGTAGCCCCCTATGTCGAGCACTGGTGGGAAACCTATTGCGAGTAGAAGGATGAAAGTACAGCTCATTATTTTCAGCTGCACCCACCTGGAGTTCATTCTGAGATGCAATCAAGCAGCACTACTACCCTGTCGGAAGCTATGAGGATCAATACATAAAGTGGACCATGCTTTGGTAGGGAAGGGACCAAGATGTGCCAGAGTTTACCAATATTTTCCATACCCTTCGCACAAAATTAGGTATCAAGGATTCGGAGCAACATTTGATACTCAAATACCGTGGCTGCCTAAACAAGTACATCCAAGAAGAAATAGAATTCTTGAACATCTCCTTTCTCGGCATGGCATACCGATATGCCATCAAGGTTGAGCAAAATTTTAAACAGAAGAAGCGAGACATTGAATCTGCCAAACCGAAGGAAGGGAAAGGTGCCCTCAAACCACAAAACAAAGGACAAAGTCAAGGCGGGGTGGCCCAAGACAACCTACCAAAGCTGCAAGCAAAGAACAACGCTGTGAAGCTGAAAAGGGACATGGGAAAATGGTGTGAGTTCCATAAGAGCTCCACTCACAACACAAGTGAGTGTCAGGCCAAGTAGTCACTGGTGGCTGAGCTAAAGGTTTCAGAATCAGATGCATGTTCTGACTC